>CABFVX010005269.1:27436-45781 GCA_902151425.1 Timema shepardi | reverse complement strand
CCCCCCAGTTCACCCGACCGAGATTCGAACCTCGATCTCCCCGTCCTCAGCAGTGCAGTAGAGCTCAACACGACAAGCGCGTTAGCCAACTACGCCACCGAGGTGGGTAGTTGATAACAATTTTAGATGTAAAATTTGGCAACAATGCACATTTTCACTGCAAGCAACGAGTATTTCACACTCATTCTGCCTTAAAAAATTGTCTCCAACTGTGCTTAGGCTAGATCACTCATAGACAATTGCTGTCTTCTAAAATTCTAGCAACATGTCGATTTGATTTAGATACATGAACCTAGACTAATAATTTGGTCTATCAAGGAGGGTAACCTACTTTCTCCCATCAATGCCCTATATCACTAAGCTATTGGTCTATTTCTAAGCCATGCATGAACATTAATTATCTTTTGTTGAAAGTAAAATAATATTACAAGATCATGTTTTTACCTTTTCTGCTAAAGCTTCTAAAAATGGTGCTATCGCAATCCTCTCTTGTGGGGCTATTTAATAAACACCTCTATAAAATTCACATTCACTGTACAATCTACTACAGCAGGCACGATAGCTTGCTGCTTGCGGTACAGTCCCTAGATTGTAGAAACCACAGTTAAATGGCCAGTGCTTAGGAGTTGAAAAAAGTGGGGGGGAGGGGAGAAGGAGATATGTAGCTCCATAAACATTGCGCAAGGCCATTAGTACCTTTACACACAATATTTCTAGAAAGTCAACAACTCACTTAATGTTTTTTAAGTTAAAATTTGTTCCCTCTGACTATGGGTAGCAACGCGGGACTATAAATTATTATTATTATCACCGCGTCTTACTACCCGTTCGGGTTATACGCACTTACGCTAATGTGTAAGGGTAGGGTGATTGTGAGANCCCGTTCGGGTTATACGCACTTACGCTAATGTGTAATGGTAGGGTGATTGTGAGATGAAATGGAGGACCTACAGTTTAACGTGGAATCCGAACCACGGTGGAGGCCTGGCATTCCCCACATTCACAAGATGTCTTGTCAGAGGTGAAGGAAGGGTTTGGTAATCAGATAAATTTGTACTGGGACCGAGGATTGAACCCCGTACCCCAGCACAGAAGTCCGACACCTTGCCCCTAGACCGCCAGGTCACCGGGACTATAAAACTAAGATAATACACCATCGGTTCTAACAGGGACACGAGTCATAATAAACGGTAAAGAAAATTAGTACGATATCAAATATATCTTAGCAATGTATGAATTTCCTAAAAAGATTATTATTTGTGGTTTTATTAAGACGACATTGGTGGCTTGGCGCTCCCTAGAACCCGGCGCCCCGGGCAGTCACCCACCTCGCTTGCCCCTTGGGGTGGCCCTGCCCATCAGGCTCACAATCTACTGGATTCTTGGTGACGAAGAGATTCAGGGTTGAATCTTGGTCGGGGGAATATAGAGACGATTTTAACAAGTGATTTATTACTGTGATTCTATTATCTATACATGCTGATGTGAGCAAAATTCATATAAACAACCTTTATCCTACCTACCCTATAGCTTAAGTAGTTTGTGTTTAAAGTAGGCTACACGTGATAAAAGATTGGTTTTGTCTTGGTTTTATGCAAACAAATTAAAATTAAATTTATCCGATCTTATTTGTAAGATTTTATTTACGAGGTTCCTTATAACTCGTGTTAGACGGTAGTCAAATGTCTAGCTCAACATTTTTGAAGGTGTCAAATTTGCTACCGTATATGCAATTTTAAAATTTGCAAATGTGAATACATTATTATCAAGTAAGAAGTAGATTATTAAGTTTAATTTATTAAATAATTTAATATTTAGCACCGCGTCTTACTACCCGTTTGGGTTATACGCTTTAAGTACTAATTACTCTAATAGATTAGGAATTGGAAAGGTTCAATTAGAGGAAGTGAACCCGCATTTGCGTGGAGGGAGAGTGGAAAACCATTTAGGAAAAATCGCCTCCAGTTCACCCGACCGAGATTAGAACCTCGATCTCCCCGTCCTCAGCGGTCGAGCTAAGCACGACAAGCGCGTTAGCCAACTACGCCACCGAGTAATTTATTAAAGTTTTTACTCAAGGATCATTACAAAACAGGCTTTCAAAGTTAGAAAATTCCCTTTTCTCGGCGATATCACAGTCGTGTAATGTATGTATGCCCCTACTATACTCTAGATTTACATTAAACGTTACAGTTATTAGGTTTGAAACCTAATTTACCCCTATTATACGAGAAAATGCATCACGAGCTACTAGCCAAGATACTGTCGTTATTAAATAATACTGAAAACTTTCAGCGCCAAGTCTAGACATTAAAGTTAGAAAAGAGTTTTAAACTCTTAAATTGGTCTTTAAAGGCAAATTTCAGAAGATAAACTTGCTTCATTTTCATATTAAATTTTGCAAAAAATAAAAATAGTCTGGTGAGTATTTTAAGACTGGTAGTGTAGTATATATAACGATGACATTATGTTTATTAAAATATATCTTTACATTATTTAAAATAAGACAAGCAATTATTTGTTTGAAAACCTGGTTCTCCTTATTTTATATGGATCGAATTATTTTAATTTTTTTGATTTATATAATATTCTAGTTGCAGGATATTCTTAAAAAACAAACAAAAAACAACAACAAATCTTTCTTATTTCATTTAAAATAAAATATTTCAAAGCCTATTCAAAATGGCACGTTGCTCCTTACGTATCTAAAGTAAGAAGGCCTATTTGAGTAATCTACGAGTATACCGCAGCCAAAGTAGATTTACCCGTCCGGGTTATTATTATATTCACACTAATGGGGAAAAGATAAGAAAAGTAGCGCGTAGAGGAAGATCACCTTCATTTTAACGAAGATAAGTTGGCAGATATCAAGGAAATAAAACTTGCCCAATATACCCAGGTGGAATTCGAACACGGACCTTTCAGTTACCACAAAATAAAAGCATACGAAACTGACACCTTTTCCCAGAATCCCAGCAGTGGGGCTGATACATTTTAAACAATAGCCATATATAGGATTGGGTGAAAACAATCAGACGATCTATGTTGAGGAAAGTGATGGACAACGGGCTGAGGTTTGTCTGACGTCCGGTGGAGCTCACCTGACTGACATTATCTTCAAAAAGTGAGAACGTGTAGTATATAGTCATTGCCGTCTCTAGTAAAGGACGAGGCGTGCGACGTCTGGCAACAGCGCATCAACGTAATACCGTTGGGATTACCCAGAACCATTGTAATTCTATGCGTAGCACGTCATCTTTTGTTATTAACTGTGTTTTACTTTTCGTTATTTTAATGTAATTCGTTGTCATGTCAAGCTCTTGTGTTATTCCTGGATGTAAGAGCAACAATTCTTCAAGAATATGAACAGAAGGATACATAGTTTGTTTTAAATTTCCAAAAGATAAGGTTAATTGTGAACAGTGAGTACGAGCGATACCGAGAAGTGATTGATAACCAAATTATAGGTCTGTTGTTTGTATTAAACATTTTTTTACAGTACTGATTTGATATTGGTAGTAAATTATACCAATACAAATTGTAAAGTGTGCGAGTTTCTTCTTAGCGGCATATTTATGTAAAGGTGCCGTTCCTAAAATATTTAATAGTTTACCGTCTTATCTTACGACATCACAATCTACCGAAATGAAAATATCTATAATAACGCCGGAAAGAAACCGAAAAACGTCTAAAGGATTCAGAAGAAGAAGAAGATATTAAGTGGGATAAAGAGGATAATTGAATCAATTTTTAGGACATTTTTGTACGGGGCGTTCGTTATAAGGTGACTTCTCATCACAAAGACTGGAATGTTCGAATACTACTGAGGATGTATGCGTTTTATATAAATGGAAATTACATCTTCACCTAAGATAAGTAGTAGTAGTACTAATTGGGGTATGCTTGTTGAGGTGTATGTTAACGGAGGTTTAATTCCTAATTCTAATGTAATTACTTCTGAGTTTGTGGTATTAATAGATCTACTTTAAAACAATGGCGACAGTTAAAATCATAACCTGAATATTGTGAAAACTTTGATAAGTTTGAGAGAAATAAAAACGCGCGAATAAACTTTATAGAAGCGTGTTTTGTCAGATTAAAATTCATAATTTAATCTGAATGGAATGAAGATTCTGATAATGTAATAAAGAAACTTAACATCCTACATGATCAGTTTACTTTGCTATATAAAATGCGGTGCTAATAATAATAATAATAATAATAATAATAATTGTGAGGACAATATTTTAATACGATGAATAGGAGGGGACTTTCCGTTCCATCTGATCTCATTTTAAGTATTGGAAAGCAAGTTGTAGGAATAACACAAATGCTAATATCTGAGAGCTACGAATCCAATTTCTTAACAACACCTAATAAAAAAAGCATTGGTGGCTAGTAAGACCGTAACTTAGAATGATGAAAGTCTGCAAGACGCTCTTGAGTACGTGTGCTTGTGTGGCAAAAAAATGCGTAGGTTTTCTTAATAAGGCCATAAACATTTTGCGCAACATTTTGTTAAGTAACTGTTGTAACAAATAAATGATGTTTTAATTGTTCACAAAAACAAACAAAAGAAAAGGATATATTTTAGCCTAATGGACATAACCGTATTTTTATTATTTGTTCAGTAAAAATTTTGTAAATTTTCTTCAAAGGACCATAAACATTATGAACAGCATATTTTTAACAAGTATTATATGTATTAAAACTTTTTTTTTTGTCATAATAGTTAAGAATACCATTCATTTTATATTTTTTGTACATTATGTTATTTTGTGTTAAAAATTTTAGGTGACAATAATAGAAATAATATTTTAAAACATTTCTAAATAAACAAACAATTTGTTGATTTAAGTTTAGCGTTTATAATAATAAATGTTGTTATATTATTGAGTCATGTTTATACTTTATTTGAAAAAGAATTAAATTGTATTATCTTGTATTACTAATCTATATTAATTTATGTCAATATACCATTGTAATCAAATACATAAACGGATTTATTAAGTTGTTTGAAATTAATAGAAAAAAAGGCGTCGATTTCCTTGCCGCCCACGTCAGGCGAGGGCGTGTGCGGTGTTGCCACATCGAACTCCTCGGACTTTATTAGAGACGGCCATGATGTAGTTTGATTTTATTTAGCAAGGGAATATTTACCTTTCAATTAAAGTGTTAGTTTTCATATTACTAATCGTCTAATTGTCTCGGTCCCACCCTAAGATCTAGTTTTTAAAACAAAATTTACCACTATCGAAAGGATAAACCGTATCTTCCACCTTCCCTAAAGACTATACAGATAGTTTAACCCGTATTGGTTATATATTATCACCCTTAATTTTCATTGACCAAAGTGATGACCAACAACTATCATGTTGGGTAAAATTTTGGAGGAAATAGACTTATAGGAAACAAAATCATATTTTGTTGAATTCAACATTGATAACGTTTTACTATATTAATTTATAAATATTGATATGCTCTTTTAAACGTGACAGCTGCAGGCCCCATTAACTTGACGATTAAATACGTGAAATTAGATAAAGTTAACTTTTATAGCTCTCAGATTATGTTCTTCCTATCAAAAGTGAACTGTACCTATTAGAAGCCAGTACGAAAAAATACATATAAAATAGATAGTTAAAATTTATAATAAATTATCATGAGCTAAAATAAGTAACATTTAAGGAATACTTACTTTGTAACGAGAGTAGGCATAAAATTAATTTAAATAAAACATATTAAAAAAGGTTGTTATAAGCTTCACATACAATATTTAAGGATGTGAATCTTTCGTAATAACTCTCTAATTTATGATCCTTCTTTTTTAATATAAATAAAAAATCTAGAGGTTTTTTATTAGCTTATGCCACCAGGGTTTGTCGGCTAGATATTTCTGGTTTTCTACTGGCAGTTGCTGATATTTAGGACGAAGAAGAATGATTATGTCGTTTTTTAATTCTTATCATAAACAAGTCGCATATGATTTTAAGAGTACAACAGTGTGTTTCATTTTGATAGGACATACCATTCGAAAGTTATTATTATAGTCAGTCATTAATTTATTACAGTAGGCACGGTATCTACTTAAATAAACGTATTCTTATTTATTTAATCTTCACAAAAAGTATTGATACTCACTAAAAACGCATGTAAAAAAGTGGCAGCCTATGAACCACAAAAATCCATAACTATGCAGCCTCAAATATTATTGAGATATAAAAGAGTTCTAAGTTCAACTTGTGAGCTCTTTCCAAATAACTTGTCACTTCTCGTCTAAGTGCACTAATACATCTTTAAATCGCTAGTTAAGGTTCTCCTATACACTTTAACTAAATACTTAAATTCAAATAAACGCACTTAAGAGAAGTGGCAGACATTGCAAGTTGAACTTGGCATTCTTTTATATCAAACTCCTTTTCCGAGATTGAATAATTTAAGAATCTTTGTGATGTAGAGATTGGCACGGATTTGACATAAATGTGTTTAGTGGTATTTTTATATTCTTGAGTTAGTTTTAAGTGTTTATATTTTAGCGTTGAATTGGTAAAATCTTTTCTTGGTACAAAATTAAACATTAGGCGGGTTATGGGGCCAGAACCCACCACCTTTAAAAAAAACAATCAACTAATACTATGTTTGATAAATAAAATAATCTTTTCAAGACAGTAAATGAAAAATGAAGATACATTATGATTAATTGATTATAATATTATCTATGATTACTGTACTATATCGATGGGTCTAAGGTAAAAGGTTGTAACCCTCAAAAAATTGAAATCTTAGATTTTGGTATATTTCAATTTGTTTTTGTTACAGTTACATGTAGGTAAAGTGTTGTAACTCTCAGACAAATATTAATGGAAATATAGCACTTTATTTTTTTGGGTAACCCTCATCCAGCACAAATGTTGGAAGGGAAAAGGCAGTAAGCCTCATGCTATAGGCTTACAACGTTTTACCTACGCAAGTTTCATAGACAGGCTTAGTCGTATGCCACATCCAGTGAGGTTTACACCTCTTTACTTCCATGTTCCTTGATAGATCAGCTGTTTTATGAGGGTTACACAATTTAATAACATCACTGTCTTGCATTTCTGATTTTAGTTTACAGTATTTCTTTGTTAAGTAATCTGAGTTGTCCTAAAGTTTAAGTGTTTTTTTTTTTATTTTGTAATGTCTCAACGATCAAAAAGGATTATCAAATTAGCACTGCAGTCAGTGAATAATAATGAAAATGTACAAAGTGTGAATGGCTCTATAAGTAGTGTAAATAATTTTACAGAGCTATGTTTTCACTCCAGTGATGAACAAACACTTAAGTCAGTGAATAATAATGAAAACTTACGAAGTGTAAGTGGCTCTATAAGTAGTGTAAATAATTGTATAGAGGAAAATTTTGATTCCAGTAGACCGGTGAATGTGGTTCTTCTTCCAACTCAAAGCACTCAGTTAATAGATAGGAAAATGGATATGATTGATCCGTACATAGATAGTAATATAATTATTGTTGACGAAAACTGCACAGTTATTTTAGATGAATATTTGCTAAGTGAACACAATATTGGGACTATTAATACTTTGGACACAAATTTAGAATTAAATGAACATGGTATACAAAATTCTCAACCTCAAGAACTCAATGATTTCGCCTCTAAAGAAGTTTATGGAAATGGTGAGAATGAGAATGTATCCTGCAATACTGAAAATAGTTCAAACGTCATTGTTGAAAATGCTACCAGATCTAATGTAAACAGTGTAGAAAATCTATCAGTTATCGGAGAAAATGAAACAGAAGATGAGATTGTTGATGAAAAAGGAAAACGAAAAAAAAAATTGTCTAAAGCTTTTATTCAAAAGAAAAATAAGCAAAATGGGGAGACTTATATAAGTAAAACTAATAAAGTTATGCCATCAAAAAATGTACAGCCAGACCCATGTGCCCACGGGAAGTGTCAGAACAACTGTACAAAAAAATTAGGGGAAGAGAGGCAACAAATCTTTGAATTATATTACAAATTAGATTTTGAAGGTAAAAAAAGTTTTTAATTATCTTGTATGGAAGAAAACGAAAAGAAAAGAATATATACAAAGCACAGTGAAAGTAGAAGAGGTCGATATTTAGTTATTATTTGTCCAAGGGAGGTGACAAATTTAAAGTCTGCCAGCAATTTTTAATAAAGACACTGGATATTAGTCAAAGGATTCTGCAGTATTCATTTGACAACAAAACGGAAATACACACACCTAAACTAGACATGAGGGGTAGGAAAGAGCCTCCAAATAAGACTTCTCAGGAAAAAAGGGAAATTGTTGACAAATTTATAAAATCCCTTCCAGCTGTACCCTCACACTATTGTCGCCAGAGTACAAACAAACTCTATTTACCGGTGGAGTTTAAAAATTTGGCCAATATATACAGAATATATGTTGCTGATTGTAAAGAAAAAAAACTTAGATCCAGTGAAAGAAGATGTATTTCGAGAAATATTTAATAAAGAATTTAATATTGGTATTCACTGCCTGAAGAAAGACAAGTGCTTAAAATGTGAAAATTTCAAAAGTAAACAAGATGATACTCCTGACCCTGACCATGAAAAGCATTTAACTGAAAAAGAGCTTTCTAAAAAAACTTTTGAGAAGGACCAAACGCATGCTAAAAATGATGAAACTTTTTTGTGTGTATCATTTGATCTTCAGAAGGTACTAAATACCCCTTTTGGACAGAAAAATATGCTTTTATACTATAGTCGTAAATATGCTATTTATAATTTTACTCTGTATGAAAGTGGAACTAGAGATGGATTTTGCTACCTATGGGGAGAGAGCGATGGGAAAAGGGGGTCAAATGAAGTTTGCAGTATTGTTTACAAGTACCTGACCATAGTTGAAAGTAGACACAAAGTGAAGAATGTAGCTTTGTATTGTGATAGCTGTCCGGGACAAAATAAGAACCGGCAGCTTTGGGCTATGTTGTATTATTTTCTAAAACATTCGGAAAGTATAGAGCAAATTACTTTGAACTACCTCATTCCCGGACACACTTACATGCCTGTGGATTCAATGCATGCATGTATTGAGTCATGTTACAGGAACAAAGTTATTTGGGCTCCATCAGAATGGGCAACACTAATTACCAACAGTAGAATATCACCAAAGCCTTACAATGTTGATGTCCTTTCTTACAGTTCATTTTCTAACTGGAAAGAATACCAAGAATCAGTTTTACCGGATACAAAAACCAAAAGTGAAGAAGGTGCAAAAATCAAAATACGTGAAATATCTAGACTAAACATTTATAAGGGTAATGATGTGGTAGAACTTTACGACAGTTTTGATGAATCAAAAATGCCCATTCATTTAAAGTTTCAGGAGAAAAAACGACGGTCCGGTGAAGAATTTAGACTTAAAGTTTTATATTCAAAACGTCAACCCATTTCAATTGCAAAATACAAAGATTTGATTAATTTGTGTTCAAAAGGAGTGATCCCAAAACGCTACCATCAAGAATATAAGACTCTTCCAAAGAAAAACAACATTCAAGATTGTCTAGATGAAACAGATGAAGATGATGAAGTGGATTAAATTTAATATTTTGTTTCCAGTGCAGTAAAGTTATTCAATAGGTATTTTAGTTAATTTTTAATCATTTACTCTCCTCATTTTGTAAGATCCAGTTAATTCATAGCCTATGCAGGCTTATGTTTCTGAGGAGTATTTTCCCCTTCTTCTTTATAACTGTATTTTAAATATTGACATTTTATAAGTTTTTAAACAAATTATAAGCTGTAGGTTTATAGTAATTCTCTTCAATTTGTCAATTAAAAATGTATGTCATACTGTAGACCTTATAAAATGATAGATTAAAACAGTGATAATAATAATAATAATTATACTATGGCATGTTAATGATTATTAATGAGGCTTACAATTTAATATTGCTTTCAGAGTTTTCCAAAGTAAAACGCGTTAACCCTCAAGTTTTGAGTTTTTTTCACTATATTTAATAGTAATATTATTTCTACGTCAGTTATTTTAACCACAAAAATAACATAAAATGCAATCTTTCATATAAACATAACCAGTTACTCATATATAAATTGTCTTGGAAGAAAACAAAAATTTTGCTCTTCTGAAAATTTTTAAAAATGAGGCTTACAACCTTTAACCTTAGAACCATCGATATGCTACATGCTGCAAAGTAATCGTTCGGCCTTGAGTCATACAATCGTTTGAGGTATTGCTTCCCGCATCGGTGGGCAACGGGAACTAAACGAGAAGTTATTTTAGTCTGGTTTGCTCGTGACAGGTAGATTGTTTTTGGAATCTCAGCCGTGTATAGTAGACCTGATTTACCCCAGATAGTTTAACACTCCACTTCCCACGAACACGTGGTTAGATTATAATCTAATTCTGACTCGTATATACTCTATTAGTATTGTTATATGACGATGGGTTTGGCGGGTAGAAAGAAAGAAAAAATATTGTGTGTCAGCACGACTCTTCGCCTCAGTAGGTCACACATGAAACCTTCAGCTTCCTAACTCCGGCTCGATACACTTGCATTATCTATAGTTTGCACGGAGACACCGCCCAGAATGCTACCTGACGCTCATAAATTCCAAATTAGATTGGATAACGACACTGCAACAACGGAACAACGATAGGTTTCAAAGAGTCGAGGACTGACTTTCTGGCAGGAGGGTATTAGTTTAGTCGTGGGGGGACTATTGAAACAAAGTGACTTTATATCTGTAAACAAAATAAATTGAGTGTGGGTGTAGGGCTAGTGACCGATTCCGTAAGCTTGCACAGTCCTTCTACGACAAGGCACCAGAATCCTTCAATCCTCTTATCCAGGGTCTTGGGAACTATGTGATTGATTGGCCCGGGAGTGTCCTATAGACTTTCCAAAGCCCTGCTCGGACAAAAAAGATTTTTTTTAGCACCGCGTCTTACTACCCGTTCAGGTTAAAAGCCTATACACTAATTAGGCTAATGGTTTTGAGGAATTAAGAAGGGTATATTTAGAGGAAGTGTGCTCAAATTTTCATGGAGGGAGAATGGAAAATAATTTGGGGAGGAAAAAACACACTCAGTAAACCCTACCGAGATTCTAAACATGATTTCCCCGTCATCGTTAGTTTAGTCTACTGCGAAAGTAACGCGTTAGACCACGCGAACACCGAAGCGGTCAAGAGGTTAATAACTGGTGGTCCACGGAAGGCTCTCACTCAATTCTTCCGTGGAGTAATATGATCCGAGGTGCGTTGTCTAATCTGTGACAGTTGCCTGCGACTGCGGCTGGAGTCGCAGTCTTCACGCATGCGCAGTTTGAGTTTGATCTGTGACATGAGGCGAGTTGTAGAGACAAAGTTGTAGTGACATTGTATATTTACCATTGAATTTTGTATGTTTATCTATTTAAAAAAATATTTAAACAAAGAAAACTTGAGGTGCTATTGACCCACTCGCCAGATGTGGTTTTGTGAGAGCTAGTATGCCAACATCCATGCATATACTATTTAAAACATCTGAAGTACAAGGACATGCATGCTTGTGTTCACCTTCTGTCTTCTTCTTTTACTGTACAACAACATCTAAAATATTTCGTCTTCTTTTTCCCTTAAAATATCCAAATGTTCTGTCCCTCGGATCACCTGTACTTTGATCCATCTCTAAATCAACTGTCAACCGCGGCTGGAGTAGAGTATTGGAGAATACCTCATGCAACTGTTGCATGCGGCTAGTATCGCCACGGTCTGTTGCGGCCATAGCCGCGTGGATCTACCCGCAGTCGCAAGTTTCTGTCGCAGCTCGGTCAACGCACCTCAAGGTACTGTTAAAATCATGTTGGTACCTATTTTATCAACACAAGATTTAATTTGTTCTCGTGATTACCTACTGGAATCAATAGAGCAAGCATTTGGACATCTACAGTAGCCCCATAGATTCTTTGGTGCTGACTGACAGCACACAGCTGACGGCTTTAAGAAGTTACCAGGCCAAATTATGAATCCCTACGCCGAACCATATGATCTGCAAAACATGTGTTTAGGAGCTGTCACTTCTGACAGTCAAAATTTAGATATATACCTAAATGTTGACTGTCAGAAGTCAGCACCAAAGAAGCCATAAGGCTACTGTAAATAGGTTGATGGCAGCAGGGTAGAGGTGTCGCTATGGTAGAGCTGGTGGGGAAGCGTACGTAGTAAGAAGAGGTGAGACAATCTGGTCTAAGATTGGTGGGTACAATAACATCACAGCATCAAACTACCTGTTCATGTTATATACATGTTTGATAATTAATCTAATTTGGTAGGGATGAAGATGGGAGAGTTTTATAGATAATCTACCCGCATTTGCGTGGAAAGAGAGTGGGAAACCATTTAGGAAAACAATCTTCACTAGACCCAGTCGGGATTCAAACTCCGATCTCCCAGTTATCAGCATACTAGTCTTAACGCAAAAGTGACTCCTTAGACCATGGGTCTTGAACCCGTATCTCACGGGTCACTATCGGCCCGTCGCTGGCTCATGAATAATATAAAATTATTTCAAGAGAAAAAAAATATACAAATACGGATCTATATTTTGTATAATTAAATAATGAAATAAATACATATTTATAGTTATTTTATAAACTAGATTTTCTTTATATGCGAAGAACAATATTACTTTTTTTTTATACAATTTTACCTTTAACAGGTAAATGACAACTCTAGTAGATAAGAGTTTGAACATTGTCGGGAGTGTTTGCGTTCTCTCAATACCACTGAGACACTCGGGAGACAAAAAAATAATTATATCATGTGTTCAATATTAATATTGTCGGTACAGTATTGCGGCCTGCAAGCCAAAAATAAAGAGAAACTTTGACCGTTTGTCCTTAAAAGGTTGAAGACACTTGCTTAAGAATATGACCTCTGAGGGCAATAATACCACTGTTTAAAGTGAATACAAACTTTTAGTGCAGCCAACATGGTCAAAATTCTACTTAAGGGTCTAATAGGAATTTATTTGCTATATCAAAAGTGACGGCTACAGATCATATGAAACGACATGTGAATAGATGAAAGTAGTTTTTTGTTATTGTTATTATATTGTTTGTTCCTGCTAGCATCTCCAAACGTTACAGTAGCCCCATGACTTCTTTGGTGCTTCCTGACAGCTCACAGCTGATAGCTGATGGCTTTTAAAAGTTACCAGACCAAATTTTGTATCCCTACGCCAAACCATATGATCTGCAAAAACATGTGTTTAGCAGCTGTCACTTCTGACAGTCAAAATTTAGGTATATACCTAAATGTTGACTGTCAGAAGTCAGCTGTGAGCTGTCAGTCAGCACCAAAGAAGCCATGGCGCCACTGTAGATGTCGTATCAACGATACTACCCACTTCGGGGGTCGAATGGTCCAAGGCAGGGATGTGCAAACCTATTTACAGAAGGTACACATTAAAAAATGGCTGCCCAAAGACTTTCGTACATTAATTTTAATTCGAAATGTACTAAAAAAAAGTATATTTAACACACACAATAGAGTGATATAAATAAGTTTAAAGACAGTGATAATGTAGTCAATCACAAATACCTTAGTGGCTTAGTATGTTTTAAGTTTGTTCAAAAGATTTATATGTTTGGGTGTGTGAGAGGAGTTAAACCAATATAAAAATAATTCGATTTTGTCATTGCTTACTTCACTCAACACACAAAAGCTATACTTAAATACGAAGAGAACCAAACATACAAATTTTCTCTAAACGATTAGAGAAATGATGTTAATTATTGGACATTGGCGTGGCTTTTAAAATACTGGGTGACGTCACACTCTTATTCAATCAAATGTATTTCTCCATCTGATGGTACTTTCTAATCTATATACATTTTTTGAAACTGTAAATGCTCTTGGAGGGCCAGATTGAACACACTGACGGACCGTGATCTGTCCATTCCTAGTCTAAGCAGTAGCTGGTGGGCCCACCTTACACAGCTCAGGGATTGGCTGAATTTGACCACGTGACCACGCCGCTCGCTCTCTAATTGGCTGTTGGTTTTCCCCTTCACTCCCCTTCTACTGACCACCTCCCCCTCCTGACCCCTTTTACAGTGTTCCAAACATTATTATTCGGGTCTCATTTGTTTTTTTATTTGTGATCATTGCCTTTTTATGTGTGCTCAATGGTTACTTATGTATAGTCATTGCTTTTTTATTTGTGCTCATTGGTTATCTATGTCTGGGTAGGATTCAAACGGGCCATTGGAGTTTTATTATTGGTGTGGGGAGTTTATTGTCGTAGTATTGGAACCAGGCGTTGGAGTTTTTTTTATTTATTCATTGGCGTGCAGTCTACGGCACTGGGCGCTCCTCCTTCGGAATCTCTAGTGAGCACTGGGAGCATCTTCTCCAGCCAGCCTCTTAGCGAAGAGTGTGACAACCGAGTAGATGACAGCGTATCACGGCCGTAAGCCCCCTTTAACTTTTCTCTCACTCCTCCCACTCTCCTTACATCACCTTGAACGAGCTAAGTTACAATGACTTCTCCCTCTCACAAGAATCTGTTGGACTGCCTTTCACTTCAACCATCCCCTTCCCCTCACTTCATCATACCCCTTCTCAGTGGGGATCGTCAGATGTTGAAACAGTAACTTGTTATAAATTTTGAAAGAGGGTGGCAACGACCTTGTTGAAGAGTCATGAACCCCCAAGTCAGCTTGGTGCATCGGTCGTGGCCTTCTGAAGGTCACTGGTTCAAGTGTGTTTTCCCTCCAGCTCCAAAGCCGCTTGGCACATCAGTCGTGGCCTTCTGAAGGTCGCATATTCAGATGTGCTTTCTAAATGCCCACTCTGGGACCAATGATTTGATTTTTCCTCCACCAGGAGCCTGACATTTAGACGGCGTGCACACCGGGATTTGAACCTCGATATTCTTAGCACAAATAATGTATGTTAGAACGGCCGTAATTCCTGATCCTACACCATTTTTCCGGTAAACCAGATAGAATGTGTACCCGCATTTGCTTCAAACATTGATCACTCTTTCACCAGCCGTCTAGTGATGCCTTAAAGCATGTGAGCATCGATTCACGTATAAACTGCATTGGGACGGTAGATTGTTACCCAACGATCGGCCTCAGTACACACGCACGACAAGGATTAAAGCTAAGCTCTTCAAGTAAATGCAAGATAAGAGCTGATTTTTACCAGGCGAAAAGTGTAACAGCATTTGCTAGGGTTCGAAATATGATATAATATAGTGTTTGTTACCCTCTAAGGGGCTTGAACTCTTACCTCCTTATGCCACACGGCGAGATGTGTACCCATATTTGCGCGTCATTGACCACTGCACACGAGGGGGAGTGGAACCCTCCAACACCATATGGATATCTTTGTCCAAATGAGAGAGAGACAGAATAATAAAATTAGTGATGTAGCATCATTTGCATTGGGTTGAAATATAAAAATGGCCAAATCTATTATTTATGCTTACTCCTACTATATATATCATTGAGACCTGAATACGGGAGCCAAACCTGGGACTTTTGGTGCAACAATATAGGGTATGTTCTTATAAAAGTAATTAGCGTTTGTAGACTTTTTAGGGAATCGAAACCCTACCTCTTCCCGTCACAGGGCAAGATGTGTACCCGCATTTATTCTGCTGGAAAAATAATCATGACCGACAGTCCTTCAAGGATCCCTCTAGCCAGCACCGGAGAAAGACGTCCATCCTCGGCGAGGGAGCTAGCGCGAATGACAGATAACTGTAAATAGCTCGGGCTCAGTCAATCAGTGATGCGGAAACAATATTATCAACGAATGAGAAGCCGCCACCTTTACATGTAGCACATCCCATTGAAGTGACTATAAATAGACCTTGATATCATTACATTTGGTCATTATAATTAATAATTGCTGCTGGTAAACATCCCAATG
Source organism: Timema shepardi (assembly GCA_902151425.1). Taxonomy (NCBI): domain Eukaryota; kingdom Metazoa; phylum Arthropoda; class Insecta; order Phasmatodea; family Timematidae; genus Timema; species Timema shepardi. The sequence goes on along the minus strand of CABFVX010005269.1, from coordinate 29,846 downwards.
AGTTTCGATGTGCTGGAAATTGGCTGAATTCAGGTATGTTTAAAACGTTTTGTATATTTTAATGGCTACTATTTTTCTTATTACGTCTTTGGTGTACAGTGGCATTTGTTCCTTTGACAGACTTTCAAGAAAACCCGCTCCCTCCACCAGCAGCATCGGTAGCGCCAGGTTGCCCAGATACCTTAGAGCTTTTTAGCGAGGACGGAATTTGCCTGGTGGATGGCCAATGGTCCATGGGTAATTAGCGTCCTGCTATAAATTTGAGTGTGATTAGCGAGTGTTTTTTCTCACGATAGTTATTAATATGTATTTATTTAATTTCAGGTTACTGGGATACATATAAATTGGATGCTGGCCTGAGGGATCAAGTGGCGCCTGCAGAGAGTTTAGCGACGTGTGTTCAGGCACCGCTAAAACGGCGAAGCGATGGGCCCTGTACCAACGTACCTCCTAGAAGAGGTCGGTGCTCTGCATAGCACCACCGTCGTCCTCACTCCACCGTCAGCGTTCAGTCCCCAGGACCCTACCGACGCTAGCGGAAATTCGATCCCTGATGTTTGGGGTGAATTGGACGCGATAGACGGGCTGATATCTAAGGTTGCCATTATATATTTTAGCACCATCTAGAAGTAACTATACTATATCCACTAGGTTGGAAATAGACAGTTTATTACGCAAGAGTTATACAAGTTTTCTCTTCCCCTAAATAATCGTTGTTTCACCGACATACCAAAACCTTTTGTCAGTCGACCGTTTCGAGAGTAATAGCGCTTATATTCATGGTATAGAAGGTTATTATTACAAACAAGAAAAGAGAGAGAAAATTATAATTGTCGCTTTAGCCGTGTTAGCATGTTTATATACTAAATTATTGGTTCCAGGTACAATTCTTGACACAGCTAAAAATGTTGGTCTGATAAATTAACAGACAGTGGGCTGGATTTGTTGATGTCCTAGTCTTTAAGTTATTAGCATTTTATGAATAAAAAAATTACCCAAGCTTTAGGCTGGTAAACAGTAATGAATTTAAATTAAATTATAATATTCAATAAAAATGATTTATTTAATTCTAAAACAAAATTATTTCCACCAATAGAAAACTTAATTCTGACCAATAAAAATTGCCACTTTAACATCAATAGATATTTTTACCAATTTGTGTTAAAATATGTTTTCCCCCAATATTTAAAACTAGATTTCTTCAATCATTAGCGCGGTGTGGTAGACTTGGTTACTTATCGAAATAACAGATGGCATTGTGAGTCTTGAGAAAAGGAGCAGTTAGTGTAACTTAGCTCGTTCGTGGCAATGTAAGGAGGGTGGGGGGAGTGAGGGAAACGTGATAGGGGCCTTACGACCGTGATACACTGTCAGCTGCTCGGTTGTCACACTCTTCGCTAAGAGGCTGGCCAGAGAAGATGCTCCCAGCGCTCAATAGCGATGCGGAAGGAGGAGCGCCCAGTGCCGTGGACTGCACGCCAATAAATAAATTTAAAAAAAACCTCCAACGCACCTTTCCAACCCTATGACAATAAACTCCCCACACCAATAAAAAAACTTCAACGGCCCATCTGAATCCTACTCAGACATAGATAACCAATTAGCACAAATAAAAAAGCAATGAGCATACATAAATCACCATTGAGCACACATAAAAAAGCAATGAGCACAAATAAAAAAAACAAGACAAGAATAAACATGTTTGGAACACTGGGAAGGGGGTCAGGAGGAGGGTGTGGTCAGGAGAAGGGGAGTGGAGGGGAAAACCAACAGCCAATCAAAGAGCGAGGGGCGTGGTCACGTGACCAAATTCAGCCAATCCCTGACTGTTACAGGTGGGCCCACCAGCTACTCTAAGGCGTCACTCTTGTGTTAAACTACAGTGCTCATACCACTTCTTTGGTGCTGACTGACAGCTCACAGCTGACATCTGACAGCTCTGAAAAGTAACCAGAACAAATTATGTATCCCTACGCCGGACCATATGATCTGCAAAACCATGTGTTTAGCAGCTGTCACTTCTGACAGTCAAGTTTTAAGTTTATACAAGAACCCTATTTGACTGTTTTATTTATTTTCTATATATTGTTGACCTTGATATGTTGATGGCCTAGTATTATTAATTTTTTCAAGAATATAATATTTTTTTTAAAAAATAGCATTTAATCCCATATCAGTTTTTATTGTAATAAATAAAGTTTTAATAAAAAAATTCCAATTTTCTTATAGAAAATTATAAAAAAAAATCATTTTTTTTGTTAATATTAGTATTATTAACAACATTAATAAATGTGAAAAATCTGAATATCAATTACTACAAATAGGAAAAAAAGTCAAACATTTTTAAGAGTATTACAACATGTTGGTGACCTGGTGGTCTAGGGGTAAGGTGTCAGACTTCTGTACTGAG
>CABFVX010005269.1:0-25332 GCA_902151425.1 Timema shepardi | reverse complement strand
TTTTTTTCTTACATTTGATTATGAAAAGAGAAATTATACTGTAATCTTTGAGGAAGTATTGTTAAAAGTGATTGATAATATTTTTAGTAATTATAATAGTAGTAATTAGTAAATAATAATTGTTTCCAAATATGGTGACAAAAGTTATTTTTAGACAATGTTGGCGTAACTGATACCATTTACTAGCTTCTGCTAGCTGTCATGTAAAACCACAAAAGTGGTAAGTCCACTGTAGCATGCTGATTGCGGGGATATTGGGGCTCAAATTTCGGTCGGGTCTAATGAGGGTGGTTTTTCCTTAATTGTTTCCCACTCTTTTTCCAAGCAAATGTTTCCTTCATCATCTCTACCCCATTAGATTTATTATAATAGGTCTATATGCGCATAGCCTGAACAGGTAGTAAGATCAGTGATTAAAAACCACAACACAATGGCAGTGGGGTTTCCACTTTAACAGCTGTTGGATAGTGCTATTTCAACATCATATATAGAGCCTTATTGCACAACACTTATAATCCCATCCATCTATCTGTTTCCGATGACGTGGACCACTGCTATAACCGATAACCTTGCAAACTGTGGGATGTCAATCTGTTACAGAGGCAGTGGAGCCGATTGCGGTGATTACACCCCTCCACCCCCTACCTTCCACCCATAATGTTTTCCTTTCTTTCAGTATTTAACGCCGGGGGTTTAAATGGGTCAAAGGAATTACCTGTTGGGAATGGTTGTTTAATCTGTACATTACACAATACATAGGGTCCTCTTAAGATAGTTGTGAGATCGGTATGATTGTATTCTGGTAGGAAGGAGCTTTTAGAAAATGCATTTTATATTGTAGTCAGCATCAATAACCAGGGTCCAGATTTTGATGACATGTACCGTAATATTTCCATGGGTACATCACAGATGATGCTCATATATACTGTACATAAATTATATTCACGAACCTCAGCGTAGACAATTTTTATAGGTTATTTTTAGTAGTTATTTGTCTTTTTAGATTTTAAGGTCATATTCTATTGGTTTGAGCCCTTTTGGATCTCTTTAGGTATTTCCGAGGGATTTTTAGGCATTTCCTAATAAGTTTTATGCATTTATGTTGGATAAGTACGTTTTAAACACCATCGATATTTTATAAATGCATAAATTCACAAACATACATTTTTTACCCACACAATTGCTGGACTGAGAAGATAATGTAGGCCATAAACTTTGTGTTCTCTTTTCTTGCAATGTTATAAAAATGCACAATCCTGGTGAGAAGCTGCAACTAATATGGAAAGGATGGCTTTGGGAGGGAATAGCTTTTGTTTTTCTGAGGCAGATATTTGTAAATCAATGTTGTAACAAGTAGAATACAGGAGTGTATTTTGGTAAAACAAATTCATAAGTTTCCATTTGTAAAGTGGGTGTTAGATTTAGTCATGCATTAATTCCAAGCTATTGATAACAATTCTACGTAATTTTTTCTAAATTTTAGATACATTTTTAGAAAATTTGGGTCATTTTATAGGTATTTTATTGATTAATTTTAAGTCATCAAAGTCCGGGCACTGTCGATAACACTTAGCTTATATTATTTTATAGGTATTGATTATATATATATATAATATATTTAATATACACAACATATATGTAACATTAAAAATATTTGAGGTTTTTAATGTGCATTTTCTGAACCGACTGATTATATTAACACATGAGAATTTCTATGAGTGAGTGTGAAATGGCCTGCTAATTTTGCCAGGAAAGGTATTTTCACATAAAGTATCTTCTAGAGTTCTTTTAAATTCCACAATTGGCATTGGACTGACGGCTATACTTCTTCTCCGAAGGAAGTTGCACTACATATTTTTATCGCTCAATAAAAATCTGTCAACCTCAGCTGGGTTTGAGCCCACACACATCGGGTCCTGAGGCTAGCGCCTTACTCCAAGACCACCGAGGTCGACATCAAAGGAAGCATCTTCAAAAGATTTTATGTATAAATATAATGGAAGTAGTTTTATTAAATTCTGTAACTGTCAGATACGGTCCTTTTAGTACGTCTGGTACATTAAAAAAAGCTGCACTTTTTGATTGGAATATGCCACTTTCTGTGGTCATAAATGAGGTCATAAGAGACCTTTTCAGATAGGGAGCCACATTAAAATCCGTGCAGGACACCAAAATGGCGGCTATTTATGGACGCCATTTTTGAGTCCTAGAATTGGTTGTATCTCAGCTCCTAATGGTTCGATTTTAATTTTTATTTTTTTATTTAAAAGCTCTTATTAAGTACATTGTTTTTACCATATTTACTTTTCTCTAAGCCTTAAAATTTACTCGTAATTTAAAAAAATGATTTTAGTGTTCGTCTAGTTTTTTTTTTTGTTTTTGTTTTTTGTGTGTGATTTCTCTTACATTTGTTTTCATTCGAATATAAAATTATATTCATATAAATCATTTAACATTCATTTTTGCAGATTAGACTGAATTGAATTATTCTCAAAATGACTTCAAGGCGCCTGCGCCTGGCAAATTTTGACTTTGAATCTCCACTTGAGCTTCGTGTTATAGATTGGACCAAATGTTGCATTTGTCAAGAATCTAGTGATGAAGGCTATATTTGCCCAGCCTTACACACTGAAAAAGCACTTGTTGGTGCTGGCTACAAGACGCTTTCGGAAAATTTAACAGAATTTCAGGATCTCGGTGCATTGCCCCCATGGTTTGGATGTACAAAAGTTAAATGAGGGTGAAGGTATAGAAGGAACATTAAAAAAAATAAAGCAAAGTGGCATAAAAAGTGTGTACTTAACTTCAACAGAACAAAACTAGCCAGAACAAAGAAACGCAAACGTTCATCCTCTTTGCCAAATGATTCACATGAGAACAGTCCACAGACTTTATTAGAGCCAGATGAAAAAAACCCAAGGAATATGCGTTGTTCCACATCATTTATTAAAATGAAAGATGAAATGTGTTTTATATGCAATCAAAAGGGCACTACTCGAAAACCTCTATATAGAATTGCTTCCCTACAAGACGATAAACTTAAGAGATGTGTCGATATTACCAATAACACAAACCTTAAAGCATTCCTAGAGGGTGGCGATTTGGTTGCTAAGGAAGCAAAGTACCACTCGAAGTGCTATACAAACCTGAACAATTGTCTGAGAGCATCAATTGGGGTAAAAGAAGAAGAGGTCAACTCCATCTGCGAGAGTATGGCTTCCGTTGCACGCTTCATAAGAGAGAAAAACAAGGCCTCTGAATCTGATAATACTGAGATTTTATTAAAAATGGCTCACTTAAAGATTATATATGCAAACAGCCTTGCAAATATTCTGGGAATGAAGAGTAAAGACCTTCAAAACACACATAATACCCGTTTACGCGAGAGAATTCTCGATCACTTCCCACAGTTCAAAGCTCAACATTCAGGCAGAGATTACTTCCTTTATCGTGATGGTGCTAATATTTTTTAATATATTCATTCTGAAAACCTTGATGATGATGCTGTTGCATGTGAAAGCTTTATTAAGCAAATTAGAAAGATCATAACCCAGCACAAAGCTACGCTTGATGGTCATCTGAACGATGATCAACAAGCTGCAAGCGTTCCTCCGGCACTTCTCTCTTTAGTGTGTTCTTTACTTCATGGCTATGCTTCAGAAGAGAATGTGACTAAAGCAACTCAGCCTGCTTTGACTATCAGCCAATTAATAGTTTTCATCCACAGTGAAAACACTCCAAAAGGCAACATTATTTGTCATAAGAAAAGTCATGAACCACCAGTTCCATTATACGTGTGCCTGTCTATATTTGGAAGAACACGAAATAATACAATAATTGAAAGCATGCATAAAAGAGGCCTCTCAATATCACCAAACAGAATTATGGAGATAACAGCAAGTCTGGCTCACTTGGAGATTAAGAGAGCTCAAGAAGAAGGTGTCCTTTGCCCCTCAAATTTGCTTCATGGTCTCTTTGTGATTGGTGCGTACGATAACATGGATCATAACTACAGCAGTACAACTTCAGAATCATATTACCACGGAAAAGCAATTTCTATCTTTCAAATTCCCGGCGAAGGAGAAGTTGGTGAGCCTCGTAATTTCGCCACAAGCATTTCTTGTGTCGATCAAAGTAACAGGAAAGTGACAGAGCTTCCAGACAGCTACAATGTTGTCAAGACTGTAACACTGCCTTCCAAGCAACCTCCTGTGTCAATAGCAAGCGAGATCACCTGTTCTCAGATGTCAACTTCTAAATTTGGATCCGAGTGGAAAACGGAACAGGAATGGCTAGACCATATTCTTAGCGACAGAAAAGATGGGCCCTTAGATCTTTCCTGGGCAGCGTTCTATGCTTCAAAGGTAGGCTCTTCATCATTTGAATTAACACGTAACTCTCTTTTACCTCTATTCAATGAAAGTTCTTCTTCGCCGTCAATGCTGAAGCACGGAATGGATCAAATAAGAAAAATTACAACGTTTTTAAATCCAAGACAAATTCCTGTCATATGTGTGGCTCAACCTCTATTTGCCTTGACTAAATCCATCCAGTGGAACTGGCTTGAATTTTATGGTGAATCCAAATTTGTAGCCATGTTTGCAGCGTTTCATATTGAGCAGGCCTTTCTGAAGATGCTTGGCCAGTCTGGAGAAGTTTACTGTTTTGATTTACTACAAAGATGGAGAAGAATTCTCAGTCAATCATGTTAGAAAGCTTCTATTTACTTCAAAAAGTCGCAGTCTATCAAGCTTGCCCCCAACTAAAGAGGCATTAAGGCAGCATTGTCTCCGTTCAGCATACCAGGCAGAACAAGTCTGGGGTCGTGCCTGCTCAGTGATAGACAACGTTCCAGGACCAGAAGGATGGGAATGTACCAGAGCTGCAGGGGAGTGGGTGCCGGTCTGGTCTTCTCTGCCCTCGATTTGGGCAGCTTGTATAGAATTGGTTAATTGCAGTTGCTCTGAATGCCGTACACGATGCTTCTGTTCAAAGGCTAAGGTTCCATGCACGCTGCTTTGCAGGAGCTGCACTGGAGGTCAAAAATACGACAATAAATATAATAAAAGGCATGTGCTTAGTTGAGAATGTCTAAATTTCAATATTTCCATCACTTTCAAGATCATTATATTTATTTTTGCATCCAGCGTCTTCTGTATGTAGACTATTTTTCAAATACCAGTATTCAAAAATACTTTTCTTTACTTGTTAACTTTTTAAGAGTTTATATGAAAATAATTACTTTGTTCCTGGTATGATTCGGAAGATGAGGAAGAGGATAGCTTGATTTAAAGACATTTAATCTGCTAAGAAGAAGTTAATTTGCAGGAGAATTCCTATTATTCAAACATTTTTGTAAACATTATGTTACTATCTTATTGTAATAGTAAAGTAAACAAAATATTGTAAACCAGTCGTTTCATTTGACCAGTAATTTCTCAAGAAGTAGTTTATTAAAATAGATTTTCTTGGTATCAATGGAAATAAAAAATAATTCTCTTTCTTTTTTATATCAGCTATAAAGGAGATATTATGGCAATAAAAAATATAGTTAGCAATGAAATTTGTGAAAAAATTGAAATCTTCATAAATTCTTAAATTGTGGAGAAACCTTAAAGTTTGGAGATAAATATATGATAACCAATTAGTTTCTTCTTAGCAAGAGCTTTCAAACAAAACAAAAAAAACTTAAATCGGAATATTAGAAGCTGAGATACCATGGAATTAAAAACACTAAAATGGCGGCTATAAATGGCCGCCATTTTGGTGTCCTGCACGGATTTTCAAGTGGCTCCCTATCTGAAAAGGTCTCTTTTTCCCTTACCTATGACTACAGAAAGTGGCATATTCCAATCAAAAAGTGCAGCTTTTTGGCTTTATTTGCTATGTACCAGACGTACTATTTCTATTTGATTAAATACAAATGTGGTAGAAATCTAGTAGGAAGGACCGTATCTGACAATTACAAAAGTTAATAAAATTTCTTCCATTATATTTATACATATTATCTTTTGAAGATGTATATATATATACACACAGTGAAGGTCGTCCACCCACCGATGCCTTTCCCTTTTTCGCGATAGTGTGAGCTGTTGGCATAGAACGACTTTCACCAAGCTACGAAATAAAATTACACCTTCCTCCCCCCCCCCCTTCTGAACGAAATGATTGAATATTAATATAATATGTGTAATATTTTTAAAATTAATAAAAATATAATATGAAATTAAGGCTTATGATTCCTATCGCCTTACTTTTTCATTTACGAATGTATATAAGACCCTGTCTGTACAATCAGGAACCTAGTCTGGAAAAACAAACAACGTAGCTTACCTTTTACAGAGTATCTTAGGAACTTTTTTAAGTATCGCGTCTTACTACCCATTCGGGATATACGCTTGTCTTAGGAACTACTCGAAATGTTTTCCCCTATAGAGTAACTGTGATATGGAAGAGGTTGATCTCGAATTCATCATTTCGGACGTGTTATTCAAAGAGTCTGTCTCCAGGACAATTAACCTGGAGATTATAAACAATTATCTCTAATCAAAAATCTTATTAAAGTGCACTTGTCTATATTATTCACTTGACGAACACAATATTAAGATGAGAGAGATATTTTTTAAAATCTTTAATATACATCTTTTTTAAGTATTAGAAAATCAATTCATTTCCTTCTCACCTCATTTGGCACGTGTGAAAATGCACCAATCTCGTCTTGAACAGTATGTCAGTAAACAAAGAGGTCAGAGTTGGAATCCCGGCTGGATATACCAAAATGTTTTCCCTAAAGAATTTTTCTCCCAAACTCCACTCAGATGCATGCAAACTTCCTCTTGATTGTACCGTTGTCATCTCTATTCCACTAATCTACATAAACGGATAGTCCAGACGGGTAGTAAGACGTGGTACACCGAAAGGATATAGATTTCACTCAACTCAACTAAATCGTTTTCTAGTGAAGGATACAAAAATCAAAAACAAAAACACTACGATGTATCACCTACAGTCCAATTTTCAAAAGAAAAACCATTTAGAAAATATAAACAATGATAACATTTTACAGTTATATTAGTGTTACCTTGTAGGTGACCGCCTGTGTGGTATAGTGGTCTGCGTTCTTGGCTACATATACTGAGGTCTCGGGTTTGGTTTACAGCGATTCCAGATTTTCTGTGAAGCATTGGGTCTTGAACGGGGTCAACTCAGCCTTGTGAAGCCAAATGAGGAGCTATTGAATGAAAAATTAGCACCCCCGATCTAGAAATCTGAGATTAACGACCGTAGGTTTGATTGTTCTGGCAACATAATACCCTCTATTCGCAAATGTTGGCACTATCTTCGTCAACATGTGGTGACCGCTTGGCTGTTATGGATTTATTGTGGGAACGCCATAGAGTTTACCTTATAAATATTGATAATATCGATCAAAAGTAACAGTTGAACAATACAGGACTTGATGTATAGAGACATTTTTTCTAGCTGTCGCATGTCTCTTCCTATGAAAATTGGACTGTAGTTCTAATAGGGGACAACCAAGGCCGACATTGTGACGTACGAATACAGAACAATCCGCTGTACTCACGTTCGTGGACGCGCAGTCCCTCGTACCTCTCTGCGCTCCGAGCTCTCCTGCCCCCGGTGACCCGAACCAGCTGGGAGGCGCCACCCCTAACCGCCTCCATTTCCTTGCTGAGCGCCACCCCTCCACCGCCCGTGGTTGACCACGAGCTGGATGATGAGGAAGGCGCGGGCGACACCTGCTGCAACAATATGCGCTCTAAACTGGTAGCAGGGGAGCACAAATCATGCTCGTATTCAAGGGTATAAGGGGGTTAACCACCTACTCCCTAAGGTAACAAATAAAATAATACATAAATAATAGTAGAATATATAGAAAGTTAAAATTCGGAAAATTATTAGTTTTGTATTATTAATGTTAGTTTTGGAAATTTGGTAACAGTGATTGTTAATTTAAGGAATGTCATCAATTTTTAATTTTAAAATAATTTGGTAATTGTTTTGACAGTAAATATTGAACATTTTGTCATTTTATTTTTATTTTATTGATTTCAAAAAAATATAATAATCACATCAAAAATTTTGTATGTTTGGGATGATGTGTCAATTTTGTTTCTAATAAATGGGCACACTGATTGAAAATTATTTTATTTTAATTTATTCCATATCCTTTCATAGCTACCAGTATACTTTTGTTATACCTATGTCGATGGCTTCATGATCTAAGGTGTCACAATCATAGTAAGCTGTCTGCAAGGGATAATAATGTTGGGGTTCGTATACCAATTGGGTGTACTGGAGAGTTATTTTCCCTTAATTTGTTAACCACACTCCCACCACGTTAGCACGCCAACGTGGGTACATTTCCTATAAGATATGCCATCCTCATCGATACCACATTATTTTAAAAATTAAGATTTTTTTAAAATTCTTGGCCCATTTAAAATAATTTCCTGGATAAACCAATGAGAAAAGCTGTGCGTTGCTACCCTCGTGTTTAAACAAATGGATAGGAATTGAGACGGTATCATTTAGAGGAGAAGTGCCCACATTAGCGTGAGGGGAAGGCAGGAGAAATATAGGGGAAATATCTCCTCAGCCCACCACAATGATATTGAAAACCCCGACCTTCCTGTCATTGTAAATACAATATTTTGCAATTCTGATACCTTGACTACGTGACAACCCGCCTCGGTGGTCGAATGATCTAAGACGTCACTCTCACAATGGACTGGACTGCCAATTACGGGGCGATCACGTTTAAAATCCCGGGCGGGTGTACTGAGATAGTTTCTCCTAAATGGTTTTACACCCTCTACCCACGTAAATGGGGTAAGCATCCCCTAAATTCAACCTACCATATTTATAACACATATAACCCAAATGGGTGGTGAGATGTCATGAATAATAAAATAAAGTAAACAGTTTTAATTTTTACTATTGCACAGTTTAATATTAATGTTAGTAAAATTAATTTAGGGAATAAGCTAAGTTTATTGATTGGTGTGAAAAGATTGCTCACAAAATGTCATTGCCTCAAGCACCTCTGAGTGTCCCGGGTCGCGGAAAATATTGTTTAACGTGTGACCATGTGAATATAACCTAACTTTTTTCTTTTCTAAAGAGAAAGTATTGTAATCGTGAAAAGATTTGACCTCAAGAATATGATTAATCATTGCATTTTATGTGCTTACTAGCCCTAAATAAAGTGGATTTTATCATTCCGTTCCCATGTCTGTTTGTATGTCTGCTCTTGGCCAGAGATCTGAAACGGTTTGAGGGATTTTGTTCAATCTATACGTATTTATAAATAATATAACTATACCTTAGGTCATTTTTTTAAATTTATATCCTAGCCTTTAAATGAATGGTAGAAGTTTACTGATGAGCGAATATTTGGAATAACAGATTTCTAGAAAATGGCTATAGCGATTTACCTTGACATTACAAATAAAACTGTATAGTTGTTTTACGGAAATAAATTCGTTAAAGGCTAGTTTTCTGACGACTTTAAAAAAAATTGGAATACTTAAAAAAATCCCTAAAGATTTTGTTCAAAATGGGTATCTGGTAAGTATTTTACAATACAAATAATTTTTTATATTTGTGTTTGTTAATTTTTTTTATAATTATTAGCTAATGGTTTATTTTTCAAAAATTTGATATGACATCCATCAAATTCTTGAATTAGTTTATTTTTACTATCACAATACTTTCTCTCTCCAAAGATCTTTGGCGATTTCGTTCAAAATGGATACCTGCGAATTGTTTTTCATGAGTAACAAAAACATTTTTACATTTTTATAGTTAAAAATAATTTGACTGTGGCTTACTATCTAGTTTTTGAAAATTGTAAATCTGTTAGTAATATTTTAATAATTATCTTTAAAATTTATTTGTGAAGAGTGTTTATTGTACTTAACAAACTTTTGCGTTTGTTTTTCTGAGGAAAACATATTTAATGGTTGCTTACAATCTTATTTTTGAATATGTTGTTCCATACTATAGTACACCGTATATGAGAAAGTTTATACGATTGTGTCATACCATTTATTTAACTCTCTCACCTTTCATCGTGTAGCATTGCCAGTCCTCACGAATGTAGCTCTTTTTCAGGTAATCTTTGTTCATCATGCCTCCCTACTCGTTCGGGTTGGAAACATCTATTTTCATTTATTATTTTTTTATTTGAGGCATTTAAAGTGCACTTCTTAAACCGACTGATTTTATTAGAACACGACTAAGTTAAATCTAGAAAATACACTACAGCCAAACCTCAGCCGTTAATTTATCACCATGAAAGGTGAAACAATATTTTCAAAAATGATTAATTTTTTGGCAATACCAAGAATCGAACTCGGGACCCTTAGTTCATTAAACAGATATGCTACCGACTGAGCTAAGGTGTAGAACGATACATGTATTAGTTAAGATAGTGTAGTTGGGAAGAATAATGTAGTATTTAAGAGGAAATGTACCAGTATTTGCGTGAAGGAAGATTATCAATCTGTTTGGGAAATATTATTATTAGCACCGCGTCTTACTACCCGTTCGGGCTATACGCACTTACGCTAATGTGTAATGGTAGGGTGATTGTGAGATGAGATGAAGGACCTACAGTTTAACGTGGAATCCGAACCACGGTGGAGGCCTGGCATTCCCCACATTCACAAGATGTCTTGTCAGAGGTGAAGGAAGGGTTTGGTAATCAGATAAATCTGTGCCGGGACCGAGGATTGAACCCCAGACCCCAGCACAGAAGTCCGACACCTTACTCCTAGACCGCCAGGTCACCGACGCTTAGGAAATAACAAACACCCTTATTACACCCACGTGGAATTCATCATCGTAATCGGTGAACCAGATTAAATGAGCTTGACAGAAAGACGGTGTGATCACCACGACATGTGATAAGGTTCTTCCATTAGCGATACCGCGGAGGAGAGGAAGATAAAGGAGGAGAGTGAGGTGGTCCTCTCACCTGCCCGTTGCTTGGTCCTTGCTGTCCCAGCTCCAGAGAGCGCTGACTCCGGAGGAAACTGAACTTGGGCTTGGTCCTGCAGATCTTACACTTGGTGTTGCCGCCGCTCCTGGAGGTGTGCGTGGCCGAGGGGCAGGACGATGGCAGGGGGGTCGGGGTGGGGGTGGCGTTCACTGTGCCGCACAGGCAGGACCGCTCGCAGGACGACGACGAGGCCATCCGGACTACTGACAGACCACTCACTACAAGCCACAAGAAAACAATGAAGATATTAACATATTTTATTTGTTGACACCAAGTCCATGGTCAGGATCGTTTATAATAATCAAATACTAGACAGGTGATGACCAATTCTCTTTTCTATTCTCAGTGAAGTCGAGAACTTAGTCTTCAAATGGTGTGAAGTTAGTGACACGAGTGATTCTGTGGTTAGTATAAGTGCATCCTGAGTACTATAACGAGTATTGTATTAATAACGTAAAAGGAAAGTGTGAGGAGGGAAAATATGGGCAATTGAACCAGAATATGCCTGGAAAGAAAATGAAAAATCACTCTCAGTAGAATCGTTTGAGATCAAACTATGGTCCCAAAAAACTTTTTATTTCTTTGTTAATTTATTTTGTAAATGGTTTCCTGTTATAATTTTTGTGTTTAGAAAGTGTACAGGAATTATCCCATTTGAGCAAAAAAATAAAATAATACAGTTTGTGACACAAATTTTAGGATAAAACATCGGAATCACAGCGATGGTCACGTGACCTATGGCAAAGTATATGGTGGTCTAGGTTCGAATATCACTGATGGTGATTTTATACATCCAATATACCACTTTAGCTTTACCCCTTATTTTCATGTTAGTGTGGGTGCGTTTCTTATATGTAATTGTTCACAAACCTGCCTATTGGATTAGAACTATTAAGTAAGGGATGAGGAAGGTAGAATTTGGATGGAATGTAACGGTATTTGCGTGGTGAGAGAAAGCGAGAATGTGAATTAATCTAGTAAATAGCACCCTCAGGACACCCAGCTAGGATTAAAACCCTTGACTTTTTCATGAGCGTAAAACCAGACTTTAGTTTTATTTCAGTGAAAGCCTATTGGTATTAATGAAACAGTTAGTATGTACTATTTGGTAAAAATACAGGATCCATTTAAATTCAATGAGAATTTATTATGTTCTCATGCACTTTAATTAACGTCCATTACTGGTTCCAGCCTGTGGCCTGGGTCAGTTTTTTATTCAAGCCATATATTTCCCACTACCGGCTTTATAGGCCTGTCGTAGCTTCATATCCCTGATAATACAACTTAAGATTAGAACAGGCACAACATCCAGTCCCCAGGCCGTTAATTTGTCACTATGAAAAGGTAAACCCACATTTCATCAATAATACATTTTCAGCCATGCCGAGAATAAAACCTGAGACCCTTAGCTCAGTAGACAGACACGCTATCGACTGAGCTAAGGTGTTTTATTTTCATACACTATCCCGTTAAAAAATGTATAAAAAGTATTATCGTTCTATATATATATTTTTTTTGCATTTTTTCTCAAAGGTTGCTATGTCTTAAAGAAAGTACACAAGTGCTGATTTATAAAATTCATTATAGCAATACTAATACGTAATGATAAGACATTAATTGGTGATCAAGCTACGATAACAAACTCCTTTAACTTGAAAGCAACCAATTAAAAATACGTTTTATTTTATTTCAACAACCCCAAATTCCAGCCCCTTGTTTTTTGGGTCTATGATGCCAGTTTCAATGAAAAAATATAATGTCCCTAACTTTGTTTGACGCCGTTCCTTGTAGGACAAAGATCAATAATTGCTAATGTGCTGTATTTATCAATAGCTAATGACCTACTCGGTCCAAGTTTCAAATGATATCAAACTAAGAGCCTGTACTCTCCTTGACATTAAATTTTGCTCTGTGCAGCAATGGACCAACCATCAATTCCCCTCATTTACTAGACAAATGAAGGAAACATGGGGGAAAAGGGGAAAGTCCCATTTTAGATCATTATTAGCTAGTGCTGCCATCGGTTAAACGATCATTACACTTTTAAATGTAATTTATATAATGGTTTAAAGAGGTCTCTGTCTCATTTAAATGAATGAATATAAAACAAGTATTTTCTAAATGTCCTTATGGGACTTTATGTATAAAAGTTGTCCTGTGAATATATGTAATGTGTTATTCCTCCTTTTTCCCTTGCATTCTTCACGTAACTACATAATTTTGATTGAACTGTATTAGGGATCACATGATTTAAGGCATTGCAATCTCTCTTCTGGGCTATACGAATTTTACTTACACTAATGAAGTAGGACCAAAGAAGATATACTATTTTACTTTCTCGCGTATCCTCAGAGAAGGAAATTATTGTGATCGCCAAAAAATAACTTAATTCTACATGATGAGGAATGTCGAAGTTTCGTGTGATTATCTTTTTTCCCCCCAATAATTGGTGTTTATTTGATTTATTTTCCCATATATTATTTCGTTTCAAAAATTTTACGAGCTATAAGTATAATTTAGATAAAGAAGTAAGAAAGTTTGTGAGGTGCACCACCCCATTTGCTTTACAGGAAATGCATCGTGAAATTTAGGGAAAATAAGGGGAAATTTGGGGAAAACCCGACCAGGATTTGGTCTTCGACCACCCCATTAACCAGTAAACAAGATTATACGATTATTAATAATTCAGATTTTTCACAAACTGATACGTGATGGTTAACCGAAAGATCAGTCCTGATAGCTGGATCAAATTAAATTAGATAAAAAATGACAACTTGGACACAGTAATCGAACCCGGAATGAGACAAACCAGAACGGCTCAGTGGTAGAGCATTGGTGCGTAAAGTCACATGTCCCTGGTTCTATACCCGTATTCAAATTATTAGTATACGTGCCCACTGGTTAAGATCGCAATCTACTGTATCGATATCTACTAGGAGGCCGAGGTTCGAATCTCGACCAGATGCTATGGAGATAATTTTCCCCATGGCATTTTTCTCCGTTGTTTTATCATCTTATCTTACTCTAAACAACTGTTAGCGTCACTTCCTCTTGGATAGAACATTTTATAACCACTTTGTTTAAAATAATAGGTTAATTAAAACAAAATTGTTTGAAAAATGTGCATCCAGTCTTAGGAGAACTAAAATGAATGCGTCTCAGACTTGGTGATTCAGTCGAATTATGAGCACAATTTTCAAATCCATCCTCTTAGCTTGCCTTAATATATTACAGTTAATTACCTTAAGAAACAAAACATTCAGAATTTTTTTACTTCTGAGCTTAGACCTGCGGTGTTTAAAATGAAGCATAAACAAGAATATCTAGCAATCCTTTGTCATATGAACAACCACTTGACCCGCTTAAGTGGCCACATGGCTCAAGGCGTAACTCTCGCAATATATTGTACTGCGTGGAGATCAGAGTTCGTATCTCGGTTGGGTGTCCTGAGAGGGGGATCTTCCCTAAATTAATTTTCACTCTCCATCCACAAAAAAAAGTGGGTTAATTTCCTCCTAACTCAAACTTTCCTATCCCTAACCCATTAACGTAACGTAACCCGAAAGATTGGTGAGACAAGGTGGTAAACAAAAACTAGCTGTTTACCTAAGTGTAAGGGAAAACTTGATAGCTCCCAGGAATTAAGAAGAATAAGGGTAGTGATTAAAACTTTCTTCTTTTCAATCTGAATATTTTAGGGTACATTTTCAAAAGAGATAACATACAGCCTACTGAGTAAGTGACGGGACTGGTTTGGGGAAGTGGCAATTAGATATTATAAACAGTTACACACATATACAGCAATTAAATAGAATGTCGGGAGTTAAATGAGGTGGTGAGATATTTGGAGCGAGGTGGTGGGGACATAATTTGTAAGCAAATAATAAATCCTAGGGGTATGGGAAGTTTCGAAACGTTGACTTAGCTTATGAAAAAATATCAGCTTCGACTTCTCATTAAAAAAAAATCCAGCTTTGAAAATTACCAAGTTTCGCCAATACAAATATTGAGATATAAAATATTCAATTTAGGTCAATTATTGCAATTTTGAGCTAGTAGTCTATATACACTACAAATTCATATTCATGTGTAAAAATCTAAAATAATTGAATTGCATGTTTGATTTATCAGAATAAAACCACATATTACAAACAATAACTGTCCAATAAAACATTTTCCAAGTAATTTTAGCGTATACAGTTATATCAATAACGTCAATATAATACTTTTTAAAGCATAAAGCAACTAAATAAAAAATATTTGGTGTCGAGAATATGTAATATCCTTAAAAAAATAGAAATGTAAAAAGGTTCAAAAGTACATCTAACTAAAAATTCGTACTTCATAAGAACCCTTGCAAAAAATATAATAATTACCTTACATTTATAAAAAAAATCTACAACTAAAAGGACATATGTTGTTAGTATCAAATTTATTCGAAATGTTTTACAAATACAAAATAAGTGGTATAAAAAAGACATCATAAGCACCGAGTTATTCATATCTCAAAGACAATTTTAATAGCTAACTTAACACAACATAAAAAAATATGCACTTATTAACAACTACATAAAATAAAAGTAGTGTAGAAGTTTTAAATTTAATATGGAACATGAAATACTTTACAAATACAAACTAATAATTGATAACAGGAAATCATGAAAAGTATATCTTGTGTCAAGGAAAATTAAATACTTACAATATTTTTACATTTAAGTAAGATACGTTTTTACATCCATTACTGTTTCCAGCCTGTTGCCTGGGTCAGTTTTTTATTCAAGCCATTTATTTTTCACTACCGGCTTGCTAGGCCTGTCTAGTCTAAACTAATACTTAAAGTGAAAAATATATAAATAATGCTAAATGTATTGGCGCTTATAGGTTACAGACATTTGCTTTAGCGTAACTAGACTTGAGGAAGTCCTTATCGCTGAGATGAAGTAGCTTACTTATCGCGGATTGACTTCTGTCCATCTTGATATATTTGATTAAAGTTCGCTTCGAATTGAAAAAGTAGACCTCACACACCCTTAGTTTCAAACAAACAATGGCAATTAGAGATTAACATTTCTAATTAAAGTTTTCAGAGTAAGGGGATTATTCATGAAGGATTTTTTTTTATAACATCGGAGTATTAACACATCTAGTCTACAGAAGTCCCAATGTTAGTGACAGATTCAACCACAAAGAACTTTATTCTATATGTGAGTATGTTAATAGAACTAGAATCGGTGTTATTGCTTTATTGTAATTAATTTTATAATATTTCTGGTGTTAACGTTCATGGGGGAATTTAAACTTGGTCTAAATGAATTTGTCCCATACAAACAGATTTAAAAAAGTTAAGGAATATATAATTGAAAATTGTCTAAAACAAAATGTGTTTTCTAACTCACATATTTAACTGAGAGAGGTAATTTAACAGAAAATGGTGATGGATTGAATAGCCAAGCTATTATATTTGTTAATTACATGTATATCCGCTTATAAATATAATATTATTTAAATAGAAAAATGACACCTGGACACAGGAATTTAACCTTGGATTTTGGCTTAAAATATACCTTTAAATATGGGTGAAGAATTACCCTGAGCACGGGACGACTCCTGGATAGCTCAGTGGTAAGAGCATTAACGTACTTAGCAAAAGGTCCCGGGTTTGATACCCGTGTGCAAGTATATTTTTCCAATTTAAGGAATACGATAGTTAGATGCAGCTATAACAGTGCTTAACAAGTTCAATTTTCATAGGAAGAGCCCATATCCGACACCTGAAAAAAGCCACTAGATCTAATTCCACGTATTCATACTTCAAGTCGTGTTATCTGAAGCCGTCAATTTTGACATACTCTTTAATACCTATAAAATACATTTGCACTATAGAAAATTATCAATGTTGACAGCAAAATAATATGTTTGTATTTACTAAAAAAATCTTCCTACTAAAATCTTACTTTATAGGATGCTCGAAAACTCAACGCCCAAGCTGCACTTATAGTTTGTTTGAACCGAAGTTAATACAAAATCCCTACACACTTACACCCGGAAAACTATTCTAATACCGTTACATTGCTTTCAAAGTTTTGGTGTACATTTCTGGGAGAGCAAAGCTGTGCAAGCATGCGTGTACAACAAGTTGCATAGGAATTAGGCTCACGGCAGTTCACATGTAATAATGGCAAGCACTTTCTGTGGTATAGGACCGTTAATGATGATTCTCAGAATGTATTCTCATTTCTAGTTGGACTGGTGAGATGTCTACTATTAATATTGGGGTATGCTCTGTTGCCATGCTCCAATATTTCGAGGTGTCCAATGCCACGCGCCTAACTTCTATGCAACCTGTTGTACACGCATGCTTGCACAGCTATGATCTTCCAGCGCTGTACGCCGAAACTTTCAATACAATTTAATGGTATTAGAATAGTTTTCCGGATGTAAGGGTAAAGGGATTTTGTATTACTTTTGGTTCAAACAACCTATATGCGCAGTTTGGGCGTTTAATTTCCAAACAACTTGTATATTCAGATTATTAATATAGTTGTTTTAGTGAAGATAAAACAAGGCCTAAGATTAATGACACACCACTTCCTTTATTATCGGGGTTATTTAACGTTCACTTTCTGAAACAAATAATTACATCGTCATACATTTAACTCTAGATTATACACAATTCACTGTTGTCTGCTAAATTATCCCTTCTACTTATGTCCCTGGGAGTTACCGCGTTTTCCCCTACTATCAGGTAACATCTCCATCCTACTGGTTTGTTGTTTTATCATTAATTGCGCTGGGTCGATAGAATGGTGGGGGGGGAGGGAGGGGCGAACTAACGTTACGTCTCGTTGCACTTGCTGCGGCAGACAGGCCGGCTTATCTCGATACACGGGGTGGGCATGTCACACTCACACACACACACACACACACACACACATACACACACACACACGTGGCAGGGGAGGGGGGTCAAGTTGGTTCTAGAGGTGGACCGTGAGGGGGGGTCTCTCTCTCTCTCTCTCTATTGCCATAGTCTGCCCCGTTAGCCCCACGAGTGGTGGTAACTGACAGAAGAATAGGTAAAAACGGTTAGAAGGAAAAAACATAATTAAAAACAAATTATTTGCTGTGAAAGTACCTTAGATATGGTATAACACGGACATACCTATTACTATTATTATTATTAGCACCTCGTCTTACTACCCGTTTGGGCTACACGCACTTACACTAATGTGTAGTGGTAGGATGATTGTGAGACGAAATGGAGGACCTACAGTTTAACGTGGAATCCGAACCACGGTGGAGGCCTGGCATTCCCCACATTCACAAGAGACATACCTATTGAACTATCGAGTTTAGGTTATTTCACTGACGTCTAAATTATACTACAACTTCTGAATACTCTTCCTAAGCAAATGCTAGTACATTTGTTCAAAAATTATACCTCCTTCACAACTTCTGAGTGGTCTTTCTCTACACAAATATGGTTACATTTCTTCAAAAACTCTATCACACTCACTCAGCGGGAACTTATTAGTACTTTTCCTCTACACAAACGTGGATATATTCCTTTTAAATTATACCTTTCTCTTTCCTACCCCGTGAGTGTAAATATGCGGATAACTCGGACGAGCAGGAAATATTAACAATATTGGCCGCAAATAACTAGTTCGTATTTTATAAAAGGTTCTTTCTATGTAAATTGGACTATACAAGGGTAAAAGGGTGTAACAGTTAACAATCATCAAGCGGATAAAGTAAGCACAGTGCCTCTCAAACAGTTTGTATGTGGTGAACCGACAATTTTATCTACAATGACAGGGACCAGAAAATATAGGATTGATAGCTTCGGAGACACTAAAAATAATAAAATTGTAAAAAATATCTATTGTTTTATTGAATATATTTATAATATACCAGATCTTATATTAAATAAAGGAAAAAGTGTTAATTTATTTTTCATAAAAACTGTATCGTAATGGCTTATTAAAAAGGCTTATCAAAACACACACACACACATATATATATATATATAAATATATTTATTTATATATTTAAAACATGAAGTGATTCTTTCTACAACTGTTCCCCGGGGCTATACCCAACCAACTTTCCTCACTTTAAAAAATAAAAATGAAACCTTGTAAACCAAAGATGTGCCAAAATATGTTAAAATTTCAACAAAATTCCAAGAGGGAAGGGGAATATTTAATTTGGAATCTAAAGTTAAAGTAAATGGTTTTTTCTTCCTAGATTAAATAAATTTCCAATAAATATTTATAAAAATCAAAAGGTAACAGTTTAGACCTGTAATTTTTTTTACGGCACCGTGTATTTACTAATCGTTTGGCTCAAATCCGGATAACTGGGCACCGCCAAACGTTTGTGGCCAACTGGGCGCTTGCGAACTGGGCACTGGGAAGATTGGGTACCAAAACAACTGGGTGCCAAAGCCAATTGAAAAAAAATGTTATTATTGTAAAAAACGAAAACACACAATTAGGCACCAGTTAGCTTAGGTTATGTTAGTTTAGGTTAGGATAATTAATTTTTACAAGTTTTATTTTAAGAAGAATTGTTATTTTTTATGTTATAAAAATTACAAAATTTTAAATCAAGTAGTTTAACTTTATAAATATACACGAATTTAGTTTCATCTGTTTTTTTTAAAACAACTCTAAAAATGATATTTAGTAAAATACAATTTTTAAGTTTTTACACTGGCACCCAGTCTTACCAGCGCCCAGCTGGCCACGCATGGTTGGCGGCACCCAGTTGTGCTAGACCGCGTTCGGCTATACGCATACATACTAACTACATTAATGTGCTAGGGATTAATAAGGTTTAATTTAGATTAAGTGTACCCGCATTTGCGTGGAAGGACAGTGGGGAAGCAACGAGGGAAAATTACCCTAAATATAACTGACCATGATTCAAACCCCGATCTCCCCGTCACCGCCAGCTCAGTGGGTATATTACGATAGTGACATGCGAGCATAATTTAGGCGGCATACTGACATGAAAAAACAACAACCTAATTATAATATTTCCCAAAGGGCTGTAATATTTTGAGGTAAATTATGATTCAACAGCCATGCTAGTCAATGTTACATCATAATGAACTTGGTTAAGTCAACGATTTTAATAAATCTTGGCTCGTATTCATGTACAGTACATCTTGTATACTGTTATTATTATTGTTATTGTAATTAATATTATTATTATTATTATTATTAGTAGTAGTAGTAGTATTATTAGCACCGCGTCTTACTACCCGTTACTACGCACTTACGCTAATGTGTAATGGTAGGGTGATTGTGAGATGAAATTGGAGGACCTACAGTTTAACGTGGGATCCGAACCACTGTGGAGGCCTGGCATTTCCCCAAATTCACAAGATGTCTTGTCAGAGGTGAAGGAAGGGTTTGGTAATCAGATAAATCTGTGCTGGGACCGAGGATTGAACCCCAGACTCCAGCACAGAAGCCCCCCTACACCTTACCCCTAGACCACCAGGTCACATTGTGACCTGTTGCAGACAACAAGCTATGAACCGAACATACATATCACGGATAGAGAAATACATGTTTTAAACTAATATGTAATGGATTATGACAGTTTTAGATTTTAACAAATGTATAAATATCTTGTAGTTTTTTTAGATATTTTACTCTGAATTATTGAAATAATACTGTCAAGACACTCACTTTGAGTCTTTGACAGTTTAGTAAATTTTACTTTTTTTAAAAATTTAGGCATTATTAAATTATTACAATTTGATTTGAGCTATTTATTATATTCAATAAGTTTTTATTTTTTAAATTAACAAAAATTCCTTTTTTTAAATTCCGGTACTATTAAAATAATTACAATTTAATTTGAGCTATTTATTATATTCAATAAGTTTTTATTTTTTAAATTAAAAAACACACAAGTAAGAGTTGGCACACTATACTAGTTCAAAATTCATCTGGTACTCAAGTAGCACACCGGTCGGAAAAGTCTCTCCGTCCCTGCCGTCCATGCGCCGAACTGGGTAGCTGTAATTTAAAAAATTTACAAATGACGCGAGGGCGGGCGGGATATTAATTATTTATTTCCTGATAGATACCTGTGGAGCACAATTTTGGGCAGTATTGGGTAGCAGACTCGGAGTTACGTGGAAGGTGGGGGTTTGGGGTTCAATGCCAACTTGGGTGGATGTAGTTGGTTCACTCATGCTCTTTACTTAAGTTTACATTTCTTTTAAAGTGATCTCTGGCACTTTTCATTAAAATACTGTTATTAAAAGTAAAATGATTTAAACTCAATTTTGTTGCTGGTGCAATACATTTATGTACACTTCATTGACTCGGAAAGGTGAACTGGCGGTCTAGGGGTAACGTGTCAGACTTCTGTGCTGGCGGCCGGAGTTCAATCCTCGGTCCCGGCAGAGATTTATCTGATTTCCAAATCCTTCTCTTCACCTCTGACAAGACATCTTGTGAATGTGGGGAATGCCAGGCCTCCACCGTGGTTAGGATTCCACGTTAAACTGTAGGTCCTTAATTTCATCTCACAATCACCCTACCATTACATATTATCGTAAGTGCTTATAGCCCGAACGGGTAGTAAGACGCGGTGCTAATAATAAATTTACTCTGAAATGACTTTGTCTGGACAAACTACACTATGGCCTTATCTTATAAATTGCATCATAATAGAACCAAGAAAGGTAAGACCCTACTCCGTGGATGAATTGTCTAAGGTGTCATTCTTGTGTTAGATTTGCCTGCTGAGGACGGAGAGATCGGGGTTGGAATCCCGCTTGGGTCTACTGAGGGTTTTTTCCTATAAATTGTTTCCCAATCTTCTTCCACGCAAATGCGAGTATATTACCTTTAAAATTCTTCCTTTCTCCTCTATATCTTACCGTGGCAATTATAATTTATGCCTATAAGCTTAGCAGGTAGTAAGACGCGGTGATAAATAAAAAGAAAGGAACGCTTGCTATCTTAATGTTGACGAATTGTAAATAGCGTTAATTAGATAGTTAGAACGCAATCTGCTTGGTTCTATCGCGTCAATGCGATACACTTTGGCTACTCCTCTGAACAGTGAGTTTACACAGTTGATAACACATACAATGTTTGTAAACTTCAGAGCGAAAAGCGTTAATGAGACGTTTACCAACCGCCACGACGGAGACTGGGTGTGGGTGATTTGTTTGTTGCGAATACAAGACGCCTTAAGGTGGAGGGTGGCTGGGAATAACCACACCTTCATTTCACCACGCCGTGTTTCGAGCACTGATTCCCCTGTCAAAGGGGAAACTGTGAGTTGTGAGTCTAACGTTTTAGATCCAGTGGCTACCGCCCCCCTTTAGTACTAGACATAATGAGATTGGCAACATGTTCCTTTTGAAAAGATGACAGCTGATAAGTAACATCAAAATTGTATAAATACTTTATTTTGTTTATGAACTTTTGTAGTTAAATAATGTTTATGTATTACTTGGCATGGCTGCTACGTATTTAATGTTTGTATCATTTATAATAATATTTACTCTCTGTATTTATATTACCTACGTTACTGTGCAATGTTTTATACAATTAAAACATATAATAATACTTGTTTGTTTCGTTGTGCAGTTAATATCTTTTTTCATTGATAGAATATGAGGATAGTTCAAATATACTACTTAATTTTTTAATTCAATAACAACAGATATTTACAGGTTTGTCAATTTGAAACAATAGTTCTACGAGCGCTATAACAATTTTTGATTGCGTTAATACTACAGAAATAAATACAAAATGTGCAAGAGAATAATAGTCATGAAGTGTTTTGTAATGGGAATGTTTAGTAACTATTAAGCTAAGCTTGAATTAATTTATTGTTTCAACAATAGTAATTTTTTTTATGAAATTAAATGCCACCTTTATATTATGAACATTTTATTTTACAAAATAAATCAGTACCGGTGGTAACGCAGAGTGATTGTCAAACTCATCTTTTAGACTTGCAGGTGACTGGAAGGGCTGGGATCGAATCCCAGCTGGGATTACCAAAGTTGTTCTATCTAAATGTTTTTCCAATCAACTCTACTTTCTAATATACCTAGTGTATTGTAAATTGGAAACAAAATTTTCATAATTAGTTTTCAGTAAACTACCTTAGAATATAATTTTCTCAGTAAAACAAGCATATCAACTTGTTAATCACAATAAATAATCTTTATAAAGTTTAAACAAAATTGTTCAAATTATTTGATTACTACTACTACTTCTATTATTATTATTATTATTATTATTAGTAGTAGTAGTAGTAGTATTAACTGCATTTATAGGCGCATCAACGCAAACAGGTCATTATAACCTTATTATTTATAAAAAAAATAATTGATAATCAATTATTTATAATTATTACCCCCAAAATATCTTTACTGACTGTCAATTCATGTCTGTGAAAATTTAAACCTCAATTTAATAAATTATAAATTTTAAGGTGGGGCTCCCAAGAATTGAACCCTAGACCATTATCCAAGATAGTTGGAATATATTTAAATGAGTTAAATTGAATGTAAAAAAACCCAGTTAAAACACGTTTGAGCCCAAAATTTTAGAGAATTAATCACGCGCACAGATGGGCTCATGGACTAAAAATCATGCTAATATAGACAGATTTACCGATAACAAAGAGGTTGAAGTTCAAATCCCAGCCGGGTGTACTGAGGTTATTTTTACTTCAGTGGGTTTCTTCCACCCCCTCTTACACAAATGCATTTGCAAATTTCCTTTTAAGTCTACCTTCTTAATACCTAATCTATTAAGGTCATTAGACCATCAACATTTTATTGCACAGTTTTAACAAGTGTATAATTATAAAATTAGTGATTCAATTATTTCAAATAATTACAGTTCATGAGTTATAAGGAGTCAAACTTGCTATTTTATTCTTTTTACGTACCATTGTTATGTTAAAGTACAGTAAATTGATGTGTGGGGCTGAAATTTAATATAGCTAGACATTCATTTGACGTATACTCAATGAAATATTGATAATATGTTACATAAAAATAATTTTTAATACATAAACCGTTTAAAAGTGGTAAAATTATATAATTTTCAATTATGTATAAATAATGTTCTTTTTATACCTTGATAATTAAAATTTATCTCATTTTGTAGTAAACGCTGTAATTATTTTTGAGTATTTTTTCTTAAACTAGCTCTAAATCTTTAGTTTTATTAATGCACCTACACCCACATATGTTAAATTCTCTGCCAAAATGTTATAGACTCAAAATTTTTTAGTAATTCTTACTGTCGAATGACCTTCAGGCCTATAAGCCAGATTAATAGTAAGATGTGAAAAAACTTTATTTATTGGGCAGCCAATAGAAAGCGAGATTAGGGAAGACACGCCTGCATTAGCATGGGAAGAGGAAGGAAGAACATAGTAACAAATCATGTATAAAAGCACCTTCAGTCGTGTATATTGTGTATCTGACGCCTTAGGCCGTTTGTCCACCTGTGTGGATACAGATCCTGCTTCAGCTAAGAGCTTGCATGGGCTGATTTCCATACCACGTAATTATGGTAGTTCCCTTGGATGTCAAAAAATAAAGTGATAATGTATTTCGGGACATTCAAAAGGCCCCTTGACCCTGGGATCTTTGGCCTCTTTAGTGCTCCGTTGCTCTTTGCGAGGGACTGAGGTGTACCCTCACGAGAGGCTGCAAAGTGTTTTAAGAGCCGTGTGGTTCTTTTTGATGGTAGGTCCCGGTGGGATTATACCTGTGCTTGTGACTCTCTATCTCACTCTTTGCTACTCTCTAACTTCTCAATCTTTTTATCCCTCTCACACACACGAGCTTAGGGACGCTCAATTCATAAACCTTGAATCGATTCTCTGGGTTGATCTATATCAAGAAGTCTTTAATTGATTTAGGCAAAAAAAATCGAATGCATTGACTCGATCTTGGGAAGACTCG
Organism: Timema shepardi; assembly: GCA_902151425.1. Classification (NCBI taxonomy): domain Eukaryota; kingdom Metazoa; phylum Arthropoda; class Insecta; order Phasmatodea; family Timematidae; genus Timema; species Timema shepardi. Next base: position 334 of record CABFVX010005269.1, on the reverse strand, counting down.
ACTATTCGTATGGATCCCTGCTGGATCTAGTAAGGGTGGTTTTCCCTAAAATGGTTTCTCACTTTCCTTCCATGCAAATGCGGGTAGACTAACCTTAAAACGCTTCCTTCCTCCTCCCTACCCCATTAGAGTAGCCTAATTATCAAATACGCATATAGACGCGGTAAGACGTGGTGATAAAAAAAGGTTTGAATGAAAAGATGTTGCTTGAACCCTATTTAAAATATGATTGTGCATCCCTTTTATGAAAATAAAACCAAGATTAAGGCTACAAGAATAACGTTATATTGTCTATTATGCTTAATTTAATCAACTGGTGAGTAAGGGGGAATGT
>CABFVX010005268.1:29182-53012 GCA_902151425.1 Timema shepardi | reverse complement strand
CGGTAAATCATACGGATATGGAAAGTAGGTCAAACTGGGGTCTGAAAGTAGGTCAAACTGTACCAGGTCATCAGCCTAACTACTAGGGCTAAAAGAGAAAATAATTTTTTTCTCAAAATCGGCTCTTACGATTTTGATTAAAATTCGTATCGATGCGCTGATTAAAATTATAAACAATATGGATATTTTTATTTTCCCATGAAAATTACTTTTAACGTACTTTACAGAAGCGTAAAATTTAATATCTGTGCAACTATTTGAGATATTAAATAACTTATCATTGCAAAATTGTAGCACTATTAAAAATAAAATATTTTATCTGAAATATATTTTTACAAACCAATAGTTTCTGAGATATTGGTGAATATATTAATACAATTTGGTAAGCTTTAGTTGTACAAAGATACTACTTAAGTTTTAACGCAATAATACCAAATAGTAGTTAAATATTAGTAAGTCTCTACACAAGTTTTTTGTTACTATTCCTTTAATCTCTTAGGGGAAATGTTTGTACAGCAATGATTTATCTCTATCATATAAGATTCAATAGTAATTTTTTTAGTGGTCAAAATATATAAATGAGGAATTTAATAGCAATGCGATGACCTGAAGATGTGTAACATCTAATTAAAGGTCGACATTTTAACAGGAAGTCGAAATTTTAATACGAAGTTTTGACCCTTGTGGACCCAATATTGATATTTTTTATCGGTCCAAACATACAAATAAGAACATTAATTCTTTAAATTTAAATTATAATATTTAAAACAGGGGGTCAAAAATGTTTTACGTAAGTATAGATCAATTTATACTTGGGTTTGCTGGTGTATATTATTTCGTTTCACATATATTATCACGATATTTGGGTAAATATCTTTTTTTTAAACTATAGAGTGAGAAAGTCCATGCTAAGTTACGTATCATTGATTTATGTAAAGAGTTCCATAGCCCTTTAACATAAATTGTAACGTAAACTCTAGTCTTATGTTGAATTTTTCTTCTTTTTTTTTTCTCGAGTGTGCTCTAGTGTGTGACAGGTATTGATTGCGTGGACTTAAGACAATGAGTTCTGTAAGTGTGAGGGAGGTAAACTAAAAAGACGTAATGAAAGAATCTTTACTGAGTAAGTTTGATGTGAAAGAGTGCTTTGATTACTCGTGAAAAGTTATCAAGTTTGATAGCAAAAGTCAAGAAATCTAAAATATCGGACAAGAAGGTACTAATTACTATTAGTTACTTCAACGTTATGAAGTCCTCGAAGTTCATGGAGTAGAAAAATTAATATTGCCATTGACAGATGCCAAACCTGATGGTGTGTTTTATTGTTTATGCCATACATGGTTTTATATTATATATGGAACGTATTTATTTATTGGATATGGTGATTATTACCGTATGATAGAAGAAAATAGTCATCGTTATAAAACTATTACTCAAAATTACATAAGGATTTTTTTGAGTGCTTGTGAGTATTGTCAAAATAAAAAAGGGTATTTTCACATCCAAACTCAAAATGTCAAGTAGACCTTAATAGATTTCCAGTCTCAACCTAATGGAAGCTATAAATATATTTTGGTTTACCAAGACCATCTTACTAAGTTTGTTGTGTTAAGACCTCTTCAAACAAAGAGATCAGAAGAAGTTGTCCCAGTTGTTTGATACATTCCAGTTTCTTTAGCCTAGCAATGGTGTAGGAAGAACTAAGTAATAAACTTATGGCTTACTTAAAAAAATAGCTTGGCCAGAGTTTAGATCGTTCGTGGTAAATCAAGGCATAGCCAAAGGCAAGATAGCGCCGAGAGGGCTAACCAGGACATAGGAAACATGTTTACAACTTGGATACAAGACAATCAATTTCCTGGAGTAACGGGTTAAATATACCCAATTTTGGAAAAAAGGAGCTCTTCACTCTTGAATTGAGAGGTCCCCTTACGGGGCTGTGTTTTACTGTGAACCTAGAGTTGAACTCTTAAAAACTCCTATTCCGAAATAAGTATTTGATTCTGTGGAGGATGAAGAAAAGTAACAATTACAAGATGCTTTGAATGCATAAATTACTTCATACAAACCTGATTATAAAGTTTTGGTTTAAGAAACCTCTTCAAATGAAAGTGTTAATGTGTGACGGGATAATCGCTTTTAGCACTCACATAAAAACATAGTTATTCTTACGAACATTGAAATGTAACACAAATTATCAACTTTTTGTGATACCGCTTTTGACTTACCAGCCCACAAGTTTCGCTCTCCTGGTTAACCGAATATGTCCATCTCCAACCAACAAATTGTTCCTTTTGATCAACCCAACTTCAAAAATATGAGCTACGTCAATTATGAAGAAAGGAGGCATGCGCACAGGCGCATTCGTCGTTTGACACCTAGATCGTCGTTCTAGGTGGCCCTAGTACTTTATTGACTTCACCCTACCACGTCCATTCCTCATTCCTGAGCTAGTTTTGATTCATGTGGGTGTAACCCAGTTATATTTTTGTATTTTATTGCTCACTTCGCGAGATATGTGTTCTTTTAGAGCCTAGTCTACGACTACAAGATGGCAGAGCCCATGGTAACGCCAGCACGACGAAGATAGGACATCGGGTAAGATAAAGTGTAATATCTATTTAGTTGTATCTGTTGTATGACCCATGATGGGGCTTATGAAATATTAGTTAAAATTAATTATGTCTCAATTTTGTTAGTTCGTAATCCGGGATGGGATTTTTCAGTAATGTTTATTTAATCAAAATTAAATGGTCTTTAGTATATTATTAGGTGACCTGGCGGTCTAGGGGTAAGGTGTCAGACGTCTATGCTGGCGGCCGGGGTTCGATCCTCGGTCCCGGCAAAGATTTATCTGATTATCAAACCCTTCCTTCACCTCTGACAAGACATNCCATTTCATCTCTTAATCACCCTACCATTACACATTAGCATAAGTGCGTATAACCCGAACGGGTAGTAAGACGCGGTGCTAATAATAATAATAATAATAATAATAATAATAATAATAATAGTATATTATTATAATGACATCAAGTTGCTTGACGACCTAAAGAGGCATATTTACCTGAAGAGCTGGTTGACATTCTTAATTACAATGCTAAATTAGTATTGTTAGTTTTCACTGTTCTAAAATCACCAGATATGGAGACATGAGATTCGCGGTATTTTCTTAGGGGACTAATTAGGTCATTGGATTCTTATAAGCTTGCTTGGTGTGCAACTTGTGGGAATCAATAGTGCCAGATGTGGCTCGTTATTTGATTTATGTATTGTGAGTCCCTTCAGATGCTATTAGGGCAATTGTTTATACCTAAATTAAATTTATTTTGATTGTTTAGTTTGAGTTGGTAGTAGTAACAAAAAAATAAGTTTTTCTGATTAGGATAAGGCCTAATGTTTACCCATTTATGTGCCTTAAATCCTCCTGGTCTATGGCTGGAATAATCCATACTAAGCCCCCGCTTGGCGGAGTACCTAGTTTGGCCAAGTTAAAGCTCTAGCAGAGTTTCTCAAGCTATACATGAAAATCACATGGTTGCAACCATACCTCCTTAAAGACGAGCTTGGTTTATTCTATTTACATTAGTATTATTATAAAACTTCGGGTCTCGTAAACGAGAAATTTTTCTAGCTGTGCTTCCAATGAAGGTCAGAACTTCTAAATGTGTAACCATTTTATTGGGTCACTATTTCTATTTCATAGTAACTTTATCTATTTATATAATTTGAGATGCCTTTCGTTAGAGAGATGAGTTCCTCTTTAAGGAATAACTAGCATTACAGGGTTAGCAGTGATGTTTTGCAGTGTGGTTTTGTCCACCACGTAAAGTTAACTTCGATAATGTGTTATGTGTATAGTGTCAGAATGCTGGACATAACTTATTGGGTGACTTGTTATTTAACTTTAAACTGGCAGATTTCTACTTTAACTCTAAGAATTATTTGATGTAAGTGAACAACCCTTTTTGTGTATATCAAAATGTATAGCATTAAGTTTTGTTCATTAAATCACCATTTTAATTTGAAATACTTTCTTGTCATGTAAACTCCCTCCTTTCCTCCAACTGATTCTCAAACTGGTTAAAACTAGTGTTGGGTGCTGTGTCAGTGGTACCTAACGGTTCAAATGTATGTGTATTTTGTTCCAAAGAATGCAAGGATAACCTATTTTTTTGAAATGTGAACATCCTGTTAACATATCATGCTCAGAAGACTGTCGTTTGGAAGATAAAATTGTACAGAAGGTCTGCAGGTTGTGTTAAAATGAATATTTAAAAAGAAAGTCAAAGAACCAAAGAATGTTTCGAAAGTCTAGCTAAGAAAATGGAATTAATGTAAATCTCAAAGTGTGCTTGCTTCAAAAATAATGTACTTCTCATTTCCAAGTGTCATTCTAGAAATCATGGTTGTAATAAATGATTATTGAATTGTGGGAATTTCTTAAAGGAATCAATTTTTATAACTATTTGTTTTATTTATTAATATACTAGGCCTACTTAATTTCATATTTTGACATTTTGTTGTTTTGAAGTGTCTTGTTTTGGTTGATTTAGCCTGATGGTAGAGTAGAATTCAATCGCTGGCTTCTATGACATTCCAAGTACCATTATACAAGTTCATATACTAACTTTTACTAAAATTATGAAACTTTGTTAAATACGCAGTTTTATAGGGATCTATTTTATTACTAATTACATTATTTCATAGTTTTTCTTTTTAAGTGTGTAACTTCATTCTGACAATAACGTAACATTCAAATGTTCAATAAATCTGAATCATAAAACTTATTTTAAACTGTAACAATATGTCATAAGTTAATTTATGTAACTAGTTGTTTAATTGAATAAGTAGTTAAAGTGTGTAAAAGTGTATTTATTTCATACTTTAATTAATCCAGTCAGGTAATTCATGAAACACCTAGTTATTTTATGAAATAACGGAATTTTACATTTAACGTTTATATATGTATAATGTACATACTTCGCTGAGTCTTGACCACTACTTCAGTTAACACTAAAACCCAGGAAAAAAATCTTACATTTGGCATTGCACGTGCCTGAGTAAATCTTAGGGGTGCATCTCAGCTCTATAATCTTTACCCTTAAAAATTATATTGTGAGTTTGATTTCTTAAATAAGGTGATGAGATATGTGGATAGCTCCAATACCAGAAAACGTAGAACAGTAATAACTACTAAGGGAAACTTGAGAATGGGTACACAGTAGAGATATGTCGTTCACGAACAAATAGCTCAAATTAAAAGGTTCCTCTAGCCTAGCGGTTTCCAAACTTTCTAGACTCGCAAACTCCTTTCACAATCATCTTGGCTGTACGAACCCCCATAAATATCCATAGCCACGCATTAAATTTAATATTCGTTTTATGAAATTTAGTTAATAATTGTAATCAAATTTTTTAATACCTTTAAATTAACCTACTATAGCTTGGTAGCTACTTTGGTATACTCCAACAAATATAGTAAAATAATATTGAAATAACTTAAGTACAAGTTCAAATAATTATACATTTATTTTAAAAATTATAACTGAAATTAAATAAGCAGAGTAGGCTACTGTAGTAACACACAATATTTTCACATTTCACGTGGTTTTTAATATGGTACTGGAAATTGCTGCTTTGACATATATGAAATACCCTCGTTTATTCACAAAATTTCATGCCGATTTAAGATTAAAAATTGTTAGCAAGTTTTAACAGCTACTCACCTCTAAACGTGAGAAGGATAATCTTGCTTTGGATGGCACAGAGCTTCAAAGTCAGGAACCATAGGCGATAAATAAAGTCTCAAGTCACTTTCAGCATTGCACCTAATTATGTATTTATTTTTTAAATAGGCATATGAAGAAAAAGTTTCTCGCTCAAATACGTAGAAGAAAATGGTAACAAAGCTGTAATAGCTTTATTCTTTAACAATGAGAGCTCCACCTTTAAAATTAACCAGAAACCAATTAATGACAAAGATTTATAGCTTTTCTTTAATTCTAAATCAGTGTAAATTTCAAGGAGCTGCTCTTTTTCACTCACGCTTAATGTGGAGGATTTTAAAACAGCTGTCTCTTCCAGAGGATTGCGAATCCATTTATTATTATTGGTCATGACTGGTAAATATTCTCTGAAGGTTTTTCCAAGTCCCTTCAAGTGTTCTATAACCACGTTCTTCACATTTTTGTCCAAAGAAAGCTGATTTTCTACCATGAAATCGTGAAGGGTGTAAAAGCACTCCGTTTGATTGCTAATTAAACACGGTTCCCAAAATTCATTTTTTATGAATGACTCGATACGTTCTTGCACAGTAAAAACGTTAATATTTGACCCCTTAAGAGAGAGGTTTAAACCGTTCATGTTTGATAAAATGTCTGCCAAATAGGCCAAAGCCTTGAGCCACATTTGATCTCTTATGCACTTTGCTTTGTGAAAGGAATGGTTGGTAAGAAAAAAGAAAACTTCGTGTTTAGGTTTAAACAATCTTGTAAGAGTTTTACCTCTAGGTAACCACCTGACTTCAGTGTGAGACGATAAACAGTTGTAAATGCTTCCCCTTTCCTCACAAAGTGCTGCAAAAATCCGCCATCACAGAAGTATTTTGGCGAACCCCGATTTGGGAACCGCTGCTCTGGCTGAATGAGCCGAACTAGTTCACCTTCTAGACATGAGCTAGTTAGAATTGAGCTCCAATATGAAAAGAGACAAGGCAATCGGAATTGTTCGACAGATCTCTGTTGCAGAAACCAAGAAAAAATTAATGTTATTATTTGATATTTCCTTTTTTCAGCATAGCTACCTCATCTCTACTCGTCTTCAACTGCAAACCATAAACATCACTGTTCTTACTGGTATGGGTGGTCGTTAGGATAAAGGCCACAAGATGCAAATACACTTGCTGCATCCTACAAAACTCAAATATCATAAAATTATCATTAATCAAACAACTGGTGCTGTTGTAAATGCTCTTATTTAAAAATTATTATTTATCTAATCAAAAATAGGTTTATTTTAGTTTAAATTTGTTTTTGTTTTAATTTTAATCTCACAAAAGATTTTTTGAAAATAATACATCTTTACTATTACTAAGAAGTTTTAAGTTTGATTTATGAGCACATATACTTTTTTTTCATTAGGTACTTAACGTGTACTTTCTGAACAGGTGGATTATATAAGTACACGATTTACAAACTAATTTAGATCTAGGACAGGCACAACATCCAGTACCCAGCCGTTAATTCCTCATTGTGGAAGGAGAAATCCACATTTCAACAATGATACATTTTTAGGCTATGCCGGGAATCAAGCCTGGGACCTTTATCTCAGTAGACAGACAGGCCACCGACTGAGCTAAAATGTTGAACAATAATATAATTCAAACTTAATTAAGGTAGGCCTTTTAACTACCTAACGTTTGATGCGAGTAGAATACGCACTCACAAGGTATAGCTTACGAACTGTTAAACGACAAGACCAAACTAAACTGCAAGCCGTGGGGGTAGGTTGGTCACGAATGCTGAACTAGATCGGTCGCACCAGCTCATTTTAGTGCAATGAAATACTTCTAACCGTTCCCAAAAGTGAGCTGTTATGACCATCTATAGTACACAATCACTGTCTTAAACTTACATATATATTTCTAGTCTTACACCTAAGACTGCGTGACTAATTCTAAGGGTCTCTCCAAAACCAAGAAAAATCGCAAGCTGAAACTTATAATAGGCCTACATATTCAAAGAAACCTGAGGGTGTGGACGCTTCTGGGTTCCTTTCCTTTAATATCGTATATAAATTACTCAGTTTTGGATTTAGTGGACACGGTTGTACTGAATTTCCGGCTACAATGAAATTATTTAATTGGTCCGATCCACATATAGTCCATTATTTTAAATGTTAGTTTATTATGAACTATCAACTATGGTTATAGTGAACCTAAAAACTAAAACGTCAAAGAAAAGATGTTACTGTAAAATTGTAACTCTTTGAAAACCAATTACAATTATTATTATTTAAAAATATACGAGACGCGAAATACTGTCAAATTTCCATAACAGTTTCATCTTTACACTTATGAAAAAAGCCTAAGTTTACAGTTGTGAGGGCCATCATAAAACTAGACATCTCATGCATCTAAATTATTAACTAGCGTATAACCCGAACGGGTAGTAAGACGTGGTGCTAAGCATGATTATTAAGCTAGTAACCAAAATTATATACGTACAGAAGAGTGGAAAGAAAAGTAGAAAAGACTACATGAAAATCAATTTGGTTTAAGAAAAAGTAGAGGTACAAGAGAGGCCATTTCAGCCTTACGACTAATAATAAGAAAAATGAGAATAAATTTATGGCATTTGTGAATTTGGAAAAGGCTTTTGATAATGTAAAGTTGGACAGGGTATTTAAAATTTCAAGGGAGAAAGGACAGAAATATCGAGACATAAGACTGATTTATAAGCTCTACAAGAACCAACCGATTATAATTAAAGTGGAGAATTAAAAGAGACAAGCACCAATTAAAAAGGAGGTGAGACAAGGCAGCTGTAAATCACCTTTTCTATTTATCCTGTATGTTGAGGAAGTGATGATGGAAGTAAATGGGTCAGGAACAAAACTTGAAGGAAAACAAATAACAATGCTATGATTTACTGATGATATGTTTCTTTTGGCTGGAAAAAAAAACAACTTAGCAGAAATACTGACTATAATGAATTCACTATTGAAAGAGCAATTTGGCTTGAATATAAACCAAGGCAAGACAAAAGTTATGAAGAGTAGCAGAAATGACTACCATAATAATTCACTAAACATCACAATTGGAGCAGATACAGTAGAGATGGTAAGTTAATTTTGTTAATTAGGAAGTAAGATTAGAACGTATTGTCGAAGAAAAGCACACATTCGAAAATAACTTTCTTCAAGAAATGAAGCCTACTAGTATCAAATATCGATCTTTGACAACGAAATATATTTTTAAAGTTGTATCTACGGGTCACATCCCTTTATGTAAGTAATGCTTGAACCCTGGGAAAGCCAGAAAGAAGTAAAATATAATCACGTAAAAGGAAATGCGTTGCTTCAGAAGAATTATAAATATTGAATGGAACGAAATAATCAGAATATAGAAATTATAGGGAATGTAAGGAGTCTATGGAAAAATTATTCAAAAAGGATCTAAAGGATGGTGGGCCCATTTTGAGGCAACAGGATTGAATAGTTTGTTGATGGAGGGTAAAATAGAAGGGAAAAATTGCAGAGGAAGGCAAACATTATTGAGTATGTGAAGCAGATAATGAATTGAAGATCTGGGTTGTAATAATAATTATGTATAGATGAAGAGATTGGCACAGGATAGCAAGAAATGGAGGATTGCATTAAACCAGTCGAGAGACTGATGATATGAAAGTTATCTGGAAATATTTTGAAAATTTGACTCCTCTACAAACTATTTGAAGTGTTATTACTCCGCATTATTTTGAAATTTGGATGCTCTTAAAAGCTATTTAGAGACGTCCTCAATTGGAATTTTTTTATAATTAGACTCTTTTAGAAGCTATTCAGTGTGTCCTCTCCCCCTGTCCTCTTTATTTTAGTAAAGTTATTTTGAGTGCATCGTTCAGCTAATCTTCGAGAATTGGATGCCTCTAGGAGATATTTGAAGTGGTTTTCGCCTAGAAATTTTGAAAGATAGAATGGCTCTAGAGGCTGCTACTCCAGAGATTTTTTTTAAAAACTTTGATGCTACAGAAGCTAACTAGAGTAGTCCTTGCCTCGATTTTATTTTGAAAACTAGATGCCTCTAGAAACAAATGGAAGTGATATTCCCCCAGCAAATATTTTAAAAGTGAATGTCTTCAACAATATTTAGAGCGGTCCTTACTCATTTTTTTTTACTAGGTGCCTTTTTAGCTTTTTGGAATTGACATCTCCCGGAAAATGTTTGAACATGGGATGTTCTCAGAAGCTGTTATTGTCACTCAAGCCTACATTTTTCAACTAGATGTTTATAGGAACTATTATAAATGATCTCTTCTCGGAAAAGTTAATAATTGGATTACTCGAGAAGCATTGAAAATATTTATGAAATCATACGCTCCTGGCAAATATTTGAAATTTGGATGAACCTAAAAATTCTCTTAAGTGCTACTCACCAGTAGCTATTTTTAAAATCAGATGCTATATAAGTTATTTAAAAAGTCTTCTCCTGCAAATATTTGAAAATTTAATTTTTCTAGTAGTTATTTAGAATAAATGGTCTTCGCCTTATTTTTTTAAAATTAAATGAATCTAGACACAGTTTAAAGGGGTCCCCGGTCCTTCCCTGGTAAATATTTGTAAATTATATGCCTTTAAAAGCTATGCAAAGCCATCTTTCAGCTTAATATTAGAGAATACTAGAGGGGAGGGATTCAAATCTAGAGGGGGGTTGGCCTTTGACCTAAATATAAAATTTGATTGAAATTTATTCAACTGTTTCGGCTCTAGTTCCAGGCACATACAAACACAGGGTAAAATAGAATCGTGATACAATCTTTTTTTAAGTTCTAAAGTCAAAGATTTTAACTATTCCACCTTTTCGCTTTATGACAAAGTAATGTAACAATTTAATTGTTTAGATGTTGAGAATAAAATACAATTCATTAATAATCTGCCTAAAGCAAGCTATCCCAAACGAAATTTACAAAATAGTTAATTCCATTAAGACTTCAGCCATTATATTAGACAATATTAACTTACAAATGATAAAGTTATGCTTGCCATATTGCCTAAGTGTGATAACTAACATAGTAATTTTTCCTTTGAGCACCTAGACATATGTAAACTGGCCTATGCAATTCCATGCCCCAAAATAAACAATCCATCGTCTGATGCCCATCTTAGACCTATTAGTATTCTCCCTGCAATGTCAAACATTATCAAAAAAGCAATAGTCTACATAAGCAAATGACTGAATACTTAGAAAAAAGTAATTTCTTATTCCCGAAGCAATCAGGTTCTAGGAAAAAGCATAGCACAACTACTGCTCTTCAGAGTGTAACAAACGACCTTTACAAAGCCACGAACAGTTCAAAACTAAGTATTCTGTTATATTTAGACTTTTCAAAGGCATTTGATACCGTAAATCATGATATTATTTTGTCCAAGCTACGACGACAATACATGATATGGGATATTGTTACACTATGGCTCCGCAACTATTTACTTGAATGGCAGCGAAAGGTGGTACTAGATAGTAACAGTGGACCGGTCTCTTCATCCCTGAAACCAGTAGCTGCACGAGTTACTCAAGGCAGTATACTAGATCCTCTTATATGTTCACTATACCTAACTCCATACCTAAATGGTTTAAATGTCTCTCTTCTCATTAGTGCGCGGATGACACCCAACTTTAAGTTTCATTTTCACCAGAAGACATTTATGAAGTAGTGAAAGGTATAAATGAAGAACTAAGCACTTTGTCAGATTGGTGCAATGTGGCCTAAACTGACTGGAGCTTTGTGTTAGAAAATGTTGATAGGTAGTGAGTGATAGCCTGATTAAAATAATGCGTGTCGGTCCAAATATACAGATTGATAGTGTGTCGTTACCCAGGGTAAAGCACTATAATAATTAAGGAGAAGTAATTGATGATAATCTATCCTGGGGAAAACATGTATCATCGTGTGTACACAAACTGTATTGTTGTTTAAAACATCTTTATAAATTCAACCACATTCTACCAAATGTCGTAAAATCAACCGTATGTTTAGGAAAAAGCATAGCACAACTACTGCTCTTCAGAGTGTAACAAACGACCTTTACAAAGCCACGAACAGTTCAAAACTAAGTATTCTGTTATATTTAGACTTTTCAAAGGCATTTGATACCGTAAATCATGATATTATTTTGTCCAAGCTACGACGACAATACATGATATGGGATATTGTTACACTATGGCTCCGCAACTATTTACTTGAATGGCAGCGAAAGGTGGTACTAGATAGTAACAGTGGACCGGTCTCTTCATCCCTGAAACCAGTAGCTGCACGAGTTACTCAAGGCAGTATACTAGATCCTCTTATATGTTCACTATACCTAACTCCATACCTAAATGGTTTAAATGTCTCTCTTCTCATTAGTGCGCGGATGACACCCAACTTTAAGTTTCATTTTCACCAGAAGACATTTATGAAGTAGTGAAAGGTATAAATGAAGAACTAAGCACTTTGTCAGATTGGTGCAATGTGGCCTAAACTGACTGGAGCTTTGTGTTAGAAAATGTTGATAGGTAGTGAGTGATAGCCTGATTAAAATAATGCGTGTCGGTCCAAATATACAGATTGATAGTGTGTCGTTACCCAGGGTAAAGCACTATAATAATTAAGGAGAAGTAATTGATGATAATCTATCCTGGGGAAAACATGTATCATCGTGTGTACACAAACTGTATTGTTGTTTAAAACATCTTTATAAATTCAACCACATTCTACCAAATGTCGTAAAATCAACCGTATGTAAATCATTGTTCTTGTCAAACCTTGACTATTCGTCAGAAATTTTCCTTGGCATGGATAAAAAACTTAAAACAGAAAACAAAAAAAATCCATAACTCCTGTCTAAGATTTATTTTTAACCTAAAAATATATGATCATGATAGCAATTACCTAAAAAAAATTAAAGTGGCTCAATATAGAAAACAAACATCTTTTGAGTTTTATTTCACGACTTTATAAAATTAGAGAATCGAAATGTCCGTCTTATCTCTACTTAGGAGTGACCAAAATATCTTCCATACATAAATATAAAACACGAATCAGAGCTTCTATACAAGTACCAAAACATCGAACCCCATCTCCATGTCCCCAGCAATCCAGGCAATTATTACGTTTAAATGCTAGGCTATGCCGACTTTCTTTTTTTTTAGCACCATCTCTTAACTTCTTACTACCCGTTTGGATTATACGTCTATGTGCTAAATACTCTAATGTGTTAGGGATGAGGAAGGTTTAATTTAGATAAAGTTCACCCACATTTACGTGGAGGGAAAGTGGAAAATCATTTGAGAAAAAATGCCTTCTGTACACATGACTAGGCTCGAAACCCGATCTCCCCATCATTAGCAGCAATTCTATTGAGAGAGTAGCACCTTCCTTAGACCATGCGGCCACTTAAGCCATGTGGCCACCTTATTATAAGGGAGGATAAGCTAGAGCAAATGCACCCAAAGCAGTTTGGAAAGGATAGAAAAACAACAATTATAGATGACAGATCCCATGTGAAAAATCACTCCCAGTTCAACCTCCCAAGATTCGAAACTAAACCTTACAATCATGTGCAATGACGCCTCAGACCATGTGGTCACTCAACTTTTCCACTTGACGCAATCTAATATAACCACATTATTTTTGGCAATTTTAATCTAACCTATATAGCTAAGCCTAGCTCTAGAGCTATATAGTCTAAAGTAAGATAATGATCCCTTAAAGAGTTAGGTTTATATTAACAAAAATTGGTAAAAAAAAAGTTCCAAATAATAACACATAAAAATAGTAAATAGGAAAATACTTTATAGTTCTCTTTTGACCGATACTTATTTATCTGCCACTCGTAATTACATTAATTAAATAATGTTTATATATAGAACCAATTTATTTTGTTGATTTATCCAATTTATCCTGACATCACGTTAGTAGATATGCTACAAACAATTCCTTAGATGTAATGAGAACCATTAATATTTATTGATATATCTATGAATGATTTAACTCATATACAATTTATCACTGAACGTAGTACATCTGGGTAGTTAAGTTATCCATTTAACATGAGTTATGCTATGTCAAGTTAAGTTTGAATGGCATCAGTTAAGCCTATTTTGTATCATTCTGACTACACTCTAGTACGATACATCTTTATCAAACACAATATTTCTGGGTGGATTAGTCTTTGTGATTATTTTGAAAACTGCGCATAATTTAAAATTAAGCTTCCTATCAGCAAATAAGTTAGAGGAGATTAAGGTAGTTACTATTTAAATAGCCCCAGAGCTATCTAAGGTATAGTATAATTACTTTATAAGGCGTACATTTAAAAAGACTGAAATAATATTAGTAAACTTTGATATGAAATATAAAATAGATTAGTCAAACATAAAGTCCTAAATTTGATCAGGAATCGAAACTCAAGCCGTTTGGACATGTTTATGTTTTAAATTTTCGGATGGCAAAGTCATATACAATTCATTTCACAACATCAGTAGAACATATTTTTTTTAATCTATTGCACTTGTATTTGGATAGAAGGAGAGTGAGGCACCATTTAGGTAAAAACATGCTCAGTACACTACCGGAGATCGAACTCCAACTTCCTCACTACCACAAAACTGATTATATGTCCCTAACATCTAGTCCGCGTGTCCACAATCACGGGAGTAAAAAGATAAAATTTGATTTCCCCTCCACCCTCATCGTTACTACCTTTCCTTATTTCTAGATATAATCATTTTAGGAAGATAGAGTTTATAAGAAATACACCCGCATTTGTTTGAAGGAAGCATGGTTAACAGTTTAGAAAAAAATGCCTTAAGTACACCAAGCTGGAATTTGTACCTCGACCTCACCACTACCAGCAAACCCCACTAGATGAGACTGATAAATATAATCCGTGTGACTAACACTGCTGGTAAATAAGGAAATGTATAGTAACATAATACCAGGGAATGAATCAACATAAACAAAATATAATTAGTAAATTTTTCAAGAGGTTGCTACATGATTACAAAGTGTTTTTTTTTTTAAATCAATTATAAGAATACGAACATTAAAGATTGTCATCGCATTTGTCCATTTAATTTAGTTTTTTTCCAAACACCACGTCTTACTACCCATTCGGGTTATACTCTTGTAAGCCTTTGAAAAAAAGAGTTAAAATATTTTGTTACTTCAGAATTGTTTAGAGTAAATGTGACCTATATGATAATTTGAATATTTAATATAACAACTTAAGGAAAATTTGATTTTGTCACAATGCATTAGAAAATAGTCGTTTAATAAAAGTATACGTTTAAAAAAATCTTTTCAGTGTGATCTTTAGACTATATGCGTTTATAGTTAAAATAATTTCTTGAAATGTTATAGGTACAACACCTTCGAAAGAGTATATATCTAATAAAAGCAAATGCCTTGAGTTTTTTTTNGAATAGAAAAGTATATAATAAAAGAAGTTTTCTAAAGAGTTTTAGGTTCACACACTCAGGTCAAAACGCTAGGGGAAAGAGTGGAGGAGATTAGAACACTCAGTTTTTCTTCCCCTTTAAAATAACAGAAGATTCCTTTTTTTTTATTCCTTCTTAGTACGCACGAGAAATCTTAAAAACTCTTTTTTTTTTTTGTGGAGGACATTTTTGAAGGGTTTGAATCATATTCGAATCTTAGTTCCTTCAAGCTTTTCTTTTACAGCATGTATTTTAGTAGTTCTTTTTATTTGAACCTATTTTTTTCAGTCATTATTTTATTTCCTTTTTACTCCTTTCTACCTTTTTCTTTTAGAGTTCACAAAAGATGGTGATGTTTACCCTGGCCGAACTCGAAAGGGGTAACAGGCTAGAGATGCAGGAATGGTACAAAAGATGTACAACCATCGTGGAACCCAAGGATAAAAGTGGAATAAAAGTTGTCATAGTAATATTAAAGGTTTGATACGCTTCATGAAGTTTGAAGATCCACAACCTTTACAGCTTTTATAGATAGAAAAACTCAATATTTTAAATGGAAAACTATAAATAAAAACCACGGTGGTTTCAATAATTTGTATTAGATATTTGACACAAGACTATTTAATTACTGTCATTCGTAAACTTGTTTGTTCATATTTAAAAGCCTAGTACATACAGGTAAAAAATAATTAAAACATACGTCTAATGAGCAGGAATATATTAAGGCAGGCACAGTCTTGCTTGCGAAAACCTTAAATGTATATACCAGTAGTTCTCGTGTAATAAAGTGAAACGTGGATGGCCCCTATAATTTGGCGATATAACATGTCTAATATCCGCACTTATTAATGTTACTCTTCCATAATAAACAGCATGCACTAAATGACAAGCGAATTTGGATAGTTGTTGAAGCATAAAATGTCATTAGTTTTTGGAAAGGTATTGAAATGGCAGTTTATTGATAGAACCACAAAATAAGAAAACCCTAATTATTCACTTTGCACAGTTTTGTTAAAAAAGCACAAGATATGGATAAAAGTTCCCAGATGAACTAATTTATCTCTAACTTCGACTATGAAATAAGCTGTATATATGCTATACTCACTATTCTATATTCACAATGTAAATATATATATATAATATACATCTATCTGTATATATATATTTAAAAGGGACACCTGAACGCGTTAATTGAACCCGGGGGGGATTCCCGTGTCCAGGCGTCTTTTTTAACCTAATATAGATATTTGTGGGCGAGAGCTACCACTAATAAATGTTAATTTCATTATATTGTGTGCATAAATATATATTTACCAGTAACTATATGTTCAAGAACGTACAGTACCCATACGTCTTCTTTATGAACAGTTTTTGTATGCATGGCTGAGTGAGGTTTCGCACTGAGGGAATACATGTACAAATTATATTTATAAAGACAAACAAAATAATCTAGATGTTAAAACCTTGTTTATATCTAATTTTATTTTGAGTATATTCTTCTTAGACCAATAAAAGAAATATTTAAACGTTAATTTCCCTAATACGAAGTTGGTCAGTCTTGTTTTTTGTTTTGCAAACCAACTCTTGCTTATTATTTTACCGTACATAAACGAATGATAATTACCTTTACCACTTTTCCTCATATTTACAGCAGATGTGGATCGAGTAGATCATTTTAAATGTGTTAATTGAGCTCCTGGCAATTATTTCGCGTAATTTCTTTTATTTAAGGTATTTAATGGAGCTTTATGAACCAACTGATTATATCAGCACGCGACTTATAAACATATTTAAAATATGAGAGAGACTGAAGACTCAACCTCCCAGCCATTGAATTATCCCTTTGAAATGGGAGAAACCCCAATTTCATTAATTACAAATTTCTCGGTTGGTTGAGAATCAAACTGGCACCCTTGTCTCAGTAGAGAGACACGCTACCGAATGAGCTAAGGTGTCGGACTAGTTATTTTTATTCAAGTGAATTGGTGTCTGCTATGATGGGTAGAGACTGAGATGGAGTGTAAAGCACGAACCAGGATGTGAACAGACAAAAAAGAGAATGAAAATGAACCACTTCCCATTGAGGGACTGGGGGATCTAGACAAGTTTGTATTTCCCCGTCCAAACAATAGCAACATTACTGCCATTAAGCATCATTTGATTATTTGTGAACTATCTGAACCAACTGATTATATATCAGTACAACACCTACAGAGTAAAATATTTTAGAAAATACAACACACCTAGTATCCCGGACATTAATTCCTCAGTGTTATATAAAATGTCCCACTTCGGTGCTCGAATAGTCTAAGGTGTCACTCTCACAAAAGACTACACTACCTATCACGGGGATATCGGGGTTTGAATCCTTGTCAGGTATACTGAGGGTGTTTTTCCCAAAATGTGTTTACCTTTCTTTCACGCTAATATACACTCGCTCTAAATTTAGCACATAGGCCCATAAGGGTGGTGAGACGGAGTGTAAGCAGTGTATTATTTTGTATATCTATTAGTATTATAGTGAAAATGGGCTGCTAATTAAAGCATATGCAAGTATACATAAAACAAACACAAAATAAAACCTAGCACATTACCAGTTTTTGTTTTAGGCACGCTTTTAGAAGCCAAACAATGTCCACCGAACATGTCGTCATCTTTCAGCATACAATTATTTAAAAATAAAATACAATATGACAATTAGAATGGTGTAAAACATTAATTATAGACGTGACGTGGTTATTTGTAATTACAGAGCAAGACACCTACCTGTATCATGAACAGGGGCGGTCACTACGGGCAACAGGGGCTAAGCCCTACCAACATTTTTCAACATAAACAAATATTTCTTTCTTTATTTTTATTCTATAAATATTCTGGAAAAACCATGAAAAAAGTGGAACACCATTCTCTACACGCAGTGAATGATTGGCTTCGATATATAGTATTCAAGCCAAAATTATTTATTCCTCGCTCCAAATGTCATGCGAGGACTGTACCAGCGCTCGAGAGACTTAATATAGAAGCTAGGCAGGGCCAGGCCCTCTCAGAGAAGCTGTCGTTCAAGGTCAATCCTCTTACCAGTCTGATGCCAGCTTTACACTAGCGAAGAGAGCCAGCCTGAGTGGGCCCACTATTCGATAAAAGTTGTATATAATTTGTTTTTGCGTTTATGTGCCTGTGTTTTAGTATGTGATAAGACCTAAGAAGTAAGATGACGCGTGAAAATGATTAATCAAACGATTAAAGTAAATTCTTTATTAAAAACTTCATTCTATTACTTAAAACTGCAATAAAAACTGGAAATTAAGCTGTTAGGAGCACATCAGCCTAGTGACCTTACATTTATGCAGGTGGATGGAAAGAGAAAAAAAGGAGAACTTTTTCTAGTGCTTGGTTTGGTTCAAGACTTCAATACAAAAACACAATTAACAAATGTCAAAGAAAATAGGCATATATTAGGCAGATTAATAGAATATTAAAATACTGTGGTACTCATGAATTGGCATTAGGAGATAGACGCGCCCAACTTTTGTACAAGTAATATCATCAATTGGTAAGTTTAATTCAAAACCTTTATTCTTTTATTATTTCTGTTTGTAGAATTGTTTAGTGATTTTGTATTGCTAGTCATTTTTAAAAATTAGGCAAACTTAAATGAATTTAATTTAATATAATGTGAACACCTGGTGAGAAAAAACCATTACCGGCAAGCTTTGACCTGGCCCCACCAAAACTAAAGTTCACACTCCGCCACTGGTTATGTACAAGCTAATTGTGAAAGTAAGCTTTCCGAAACGCAGTAATGGTTAACACAACCTTGATTTGGAAAGAGTTTTTCTATAATCCACATTACCATTTAGGCACTGATAGTTATTACAGCGTACCCTCTCTTATTTTCACTCATAGTAGCCTTACATAATTGTAAATCACTAGTTTCTTCGGAGAAATTGATGTGATTTTGTGTGAACGTGGGTCAGAGAATAGGGTTTGTTCTCTCTTGAGTGTAGCTAAATATCCGGGAATGATAACATAGCTTAGATCTGTCTCCATCCGTCAATTACAGATATTTTATCCATTATTGTAAAATACCAATGCATTTTATTACAAATAATGCCACAATATGTTCAAAACCTCAATGTAATTATTATGTCCTTACGAATAATTGATTGGAATCTCGTTGATTTAGAAAAAATAGGTTTACTCAGAAACGCCGTTGTTTTAGAAAACACTATTGTAGATGAATTATGAACTATTTGCTGAGAGCATATTGAAAGAGTCATGTATACAGGACAGTGTCATGATTTCAGACATTTTCAAAGGCATGCCTATATTAATTAACTGGAGAAACCATTATTTGATCCACAAATAGAAGACTGTCCTGGAACTGTGCTTCGACCGTGTCGTTATGGGTCATTTCTAAAGTGATACTCCAAGGTTGCGGTACGGCACGGTAGCAGAACAGGTCCAGCACAGCCCTCCCCGTCTGTCTGTATGGCGCGAAATGAGATGCGGTGCCCTATGGTCAACTTCCAGTTCGACTTCTTCCAGAAAGTTTGGAATTGGCCGCAGGTCATTCAAATAAAACTATTCGTGTGCAACTATGGGTGAATACAATTTAATAAAATTGTTCGAAAAGATTTTAATCTATGACATAAAGATTATGAATTTTGAAAATGTATTGGGGAAAGGATGATGTAGACCACTATCTTTTTCCATGTCCTTACACACATCCAGGGCAAATAATTTTTTCCTACTAATTTTCTCATGTAAAATAAGCTTGGACTATAATAACACATTTTTCAGTTTTATCTATGATGACAAAAAACTATGACCGAATCAGGCTGAGCATGGTACTAGCACAATCCGCTATGTGTGAATGTTAGCGGAAGGACACAACAAGCGCACAATACTGTATGAATCAACTAGAACAGTTTCTAAAGAACTAGTTCAGCCATTTTATCTAACTTTTCTTGTTCTTTCCTTCTCTCTTTTGAAATGTACAGGCGTATATGAACAGTGCAATAGAATAATTATTTTCAGTCTTGCTAATCCCTAAACATATTTTCGGCATTGAGCATTGTCTGCTTATTCTTAATCGCAAATTACTTTCTTTCTCTTTTCCTTCTCTCTTCGCAGTAGCGCCAGGACAGGAGGGAGACCAATTTAAGATTTACTTTTAAGATTGATTGTATCCTAAATTATAAATTTTTACTAGCTGGTGTACCCGTTCTTCTTACGAGAATTCAATCTACAAACTAACCAAAAGGAACAGTAACCAAATCTTAAATTATGTTTGAATATTGGTTTAAACTGTGTTACAAAACGTGAAAAGTAGGCTGACTAAAACACAATGTCATAATAGAAATGTAATCTAAACATAATTTTTTATTTTTTTTATTTTGATGGGAAACAAATAGAGCATAATTATAATAACCGGACGTCCAAGTTATATCCATGCGAAGTTTCAGTATTATCGGTATATTGATTTAGGCATGATTGATCGTAAACAGACCGTCAACATTCCATTTTTATATACAATCAGTAGGCTCTGTCTCTCTAGTGCCAGAGCTAGTCAAAGGTAACACTATCAAACCTAAGGAAAGAGGGTAAGGAGGGTGCATGTTTAGATAAAAAAAATATATATTATTTAATAAATAATGGAATATCCGCTCGTTGACAGGACATCCCCGTTGCAGACGATCAAGATTTTATCCCGGCTACTCGAATAAAAAAATGGGCTGACCACTTCCACAATTCTCAGTTTGTTTTGAAAGTTCATAAGGTATAGTCAATTGTACCTTGTCTGTATGTGCTAACACTAAATAATTAACTTTAATTGTATAATTCTTGTAATCTCTGTGCCGTGTGTGACAGAAGAGGCGGTTTTCAGGGAAGGTTGAGAATCACACCACAGTCGACGCCTACCCGCACTGGTGATCACGTGGACCTTAGTTTAGAGCACATTTAGCCTGGTCTTCCGGTGACGGGAAGGTCAGGTTAGAATCGTAGCTGAGTGTGTTGAGGGTGGTTTATAACCTTCCCCTCACGCAAAATTGGGTAAACTTACTTTAAATTATAGATTTATCACCCCAACACCATATGTAATTAAATGAGTATGGTCCACCCGGGTAGTATATGCAGATAAAAGAAGTTTTGATGGCGCTCAATCTATGACTACTTGTTGGAAGGAGTCAAATTGACCCCCAAAGTATTAAACTTACCCCCCCCCCCCTCCGCATCAACAGAAAGTCTTCAGTGTAAAGAAAGTGTGGGGGTCTATTGTCCCTTCTCTTATGGTTAGAAAGGGATGGGACAATGTGCCACTGTCCTTTCCTCGAGCCTTCACCGAGCAGGCATTCACTCACACATTCTATGCGGGTGTCCAAGGCAATGATGGCTAGTGGGTGACACATGAATTAGCTCATTCTTATATTTCACTATCCTTCGCCTCGTCCCACTTCTCCAATGAAAAGAGAGAGAGTTGAGAAAAGACGTCATATCCAAACTATATATATATTTAAGGCAGACCCCTTTACAGAGCGGTATTAAGGGGGTGGTGACCACGGGCCTTGCCTCACTTTAGAGGGATATCTTAGAAGAAGAAAAATTAAACAAAACATCAAAAGAGAGAAATATTTATGCGTTATTAGACCCTAAGAAATAAAGTTTTTTTTTTATTCCAGAGATAGATTTGGTTTAATGGAATTGAATAATCAGACATATTCTGTAGTGAACGATTGCATATATGAGTGGGTCTTGGTCATTTCACTGTGTCAATGCGCATTGCCACGTCGCAGAAGCCAGGGTGGACCGAGTGTTAAGGCTACTGCCATACATAGATAGATAGGGAGTCATCCTCTTTTACCCATATCTTTCTGTCTAGACCTGACTCCTTGTTGACTCAACCATCTTGCTCAGGGTTTAGAGTGTGACGTCGCACTGTAGGCCTACGTCTCACCCGCGCTGTTGAACGGTGAGCCGTGGCGCTAGAGGGCAGGTTACGCGGTCTTCCTCTATAGTTTCCACGCGGGCGGGACGTCGGTTCAACCCAGTAGTTCAACTATGTCGGTTAACTCAGTTCAGTCAGTTCAGCTCGGATCAACGATCCGCTAGCATTCACTTTTGCACAACTGAGCTTTAAACAGTTGTGCCCTAATTCACGATGTACTGTTATTCACTTTTGGACAACTGAGCTTTAAACAGTTGTGCCCTAATTCACGATGTACTGTTATTCACTTTTGGAAAAGTCAGTTTTAAAATGTTATTAAACAATTAAAAACATCTACATTAAATAAATACTATGAATAAAAAAATATCTCTACTTTTTAATATGTCTCGAGTTACATTCACCAATAAATAATAACTGCAAGTAAACTTCGAGTGAACTTAGAAATGAAGTCACAGAAGGAAGTTCAAAGAAGTACATAGGAAACATAGAAAACTTTGATGTGAAAGAGAAGTTTCAAGGGGGATGAATACGTCATTTACCAAAACAAATATTCCTAGTTCCGTATACCTGATGTGAATATTTAGTTAACTACAAGTGTTTTGTTGTTGCCTTTCTTGCTGTTAAATAATCAATTTTATGATAGGATTAGTGTATAAATGAGGCTATTGTCAGATTTACTGTCATTTTTAATCACACAAGTTTTTTTTTACTGCCAGTAAATTGAATTTTACAACGAGGCGTAGTAATTAAATTTGTGCCAGCAGAGGAAAAATATACTGTAACGTATGAAACAAATAATTTCTCATTAAATATGAATAAAATCCTCAAAATTCTACTATCAATTAACTACCCATTTATTTTACTAAAATGTTTTATAATCATATGGTATAAATTTTGAGAAAACTGGTTGCAGCCATTTATAAAAAAAATATTTGAAAAATGTTTCATTCTTAAATCACTCTGGAATCAATTTCGCTCCAAAAAAAAAGTATATGTACAGTGTTATTTATCATGTGAAACAATACTCATTTCAGTCATTTGTTTATTCTTAAAATCAGTCATCAGTAGGGCTTAACCATCCAAAGTTGAAGAGCTAGAATTGAAGTCATAGTTGATCCTCGAGCTATCTATGGCCAAATAAAGTCTAAACATTATGTTTGCACAAAATCTATCCAACCGTTTCCGTCGTTTCCGTCGTAACTCCAGGCACAGACTGGGTCTAAGAATCGCTATTGAGTTCGGGGCCACATAAAACTTCATAATAATGAGGTTAAGAATGTTTACGATTGCAATACTTTCCCTACACGATAAGTTGTTAAACATATTTTCTATAGGCAAGGATATCAAAGTGAGACAGCTGAATATGAAGTTCCATTAAAGTGGTCACTTTCCTCCAACAATAACATTTTCACAGCAATAAAAGAAAAGCCAAGATACTGGTCTCGGAGGAATCCAATGATCACCTATACATGTCATTAAGGGACAACAAACGATAAAGCTCAAAAATACTGGATGAATAAAGGTCCCTTAACTTTCCAGACAAAGCTTTCAAACTTCACACATACTTGCATTTTATGGTTCTAAATTAACAAATGAGGACTTTAAAAGAAACTTATTGACCTGAATATGTGCAACCACTATCAAAATTACAACTTTGATCACAAATTGAAAGGGTCAACCCCCCC
>CABFVX010005268.1:12881-29103 GCA_902151425.1 Timema shepardi | reverse complement strand
CCCCCCAACCCCCAATCCCCCTCCCAGACGCATTTCCAGAACCATTGGAGCTATGGGGCCCATCTTCGGGTGGGGATACCCCTTGAAACCTTACCCATAAAAGTTCACCCCCAATCCCCTCCGAGCCCCCTCTCTCTCCAGATACGTCTTTGGAACTATGGGGGCAAAGGGACGGATTTTGAGATGGGGGCTACTCCATTGAGAACTTATCCGCAAAAATTCCCCCCCAATCCCCCCTTTCCAAGTTCCTATGGATGCATCTACGGAGAAATTCCCCCACTCCCTTTAAACCACTTTTCTTTCCCCAGACGTATTACCGGAACGTTTCTTTAAAATTAAAATTTAATTCTCTTTGTGCTTTATTCACTTGATATTTTTCTTCTCTGGTTCATAAAAAAGTATTTATCAAATAAAATATATTTTTTTACTTAAGTATTGCGTAATTTGTTTAAGGGTTTGCTATATATTTTTTATTGGACAAGATTCTATAAAATCACGAGCTTACTGGATACTTTTCTTTATTTAGTATTTTAATGTTGTAAGTACTTATTTACGCTTTTGGCTCCCCAACTTCTATTTAACAATTCTAAAATTTTTAAATCGACCAAAAAATGTTAAAAAAATACCTGTTTTAAAATCAGGGAAGCCTAAAATAGTTCAGGATCATGGCCTCTAAATTCTTTAAGGTAATTCAAAAATCAAACATTTAGTGCATAATTAACAAGTGTATATTTATAAGCTAATAATATCGATTCAATAATTTCAAATCATTAAATTTCACGAGCTATAAGAGGTCAAACTTGTTATTTAAAGATTTTTTCATACCATTTTTAAGGTAAAGTAATGAATAGGGCTGAAATGTAGCATAAATAGACATTAATATGAGGTGAACAGAATTAAATATTTATAATATTGGTATTATTATTATTATTAATATGAACATTATTGATATTATAGATGTTTAATTAATGATATTCATATTAGTAATATTAATATTATAAATATTTCAATTAAATAAAAATAATATATATATATATATTATTTTTAGTATAAATTTCTAATATATTAAGTTGTATTTTACAATAAAAAACTATATTGTTCAACCAGGTAACCTTCTTGCCCGATTCTCAGTCTTCCTCACCCTATAGATATTAAGGGGGGGGTAGCAAAGTTAATAATTATAATATTATAAATATTGATATGACATTTTAATAAGATTAATATTACCTACTTACTCTATGGCACTAGGAACTCGAACGCTCATTGCGCCACTTACAAAGGTATGTCATCTGCCCATATCTTGAGCTAGTTCTATCCAGTCCACCTCATTACACCCTATCTCTTCTTTCAGGTCCATTCAAATATTACCCTCCCATCTGCGTCCAGGGCTTCCCACTGGTCTCTTTCGATTGGGTTTGCCATTCAATACCTGAACAAGGTTCTAGATTCTCCCATTCGTGCTGCATGTCCTGCCCACCGTAATCTACGACATTTGACTATCCTAACAATGCCTTTCTATGATTACAGGCTATGCAACTCATCATTTAAAATCTCCTCCACTCCCAAGTACCCTAATCACTTTTTGGACCCAATTTTATCTTCCTAAGCACCTTGTTTTCGCCCACCCTAATTTTTTATTCATCATGCAAGGTAAGAGACCACGTTTCACATACGTAGAGAACCACCGGGAAAATGGTTTTGTGTATTATGAGTTCTACATTCCTTGAAAACAGGCGATATGACAACTTACTGACAGAGTAATAGCATGCATTTACCGAATGTATTATTTTCCTCATTTCCAATCTAATATCGTCATTGCCACTTAGAATTGTTCCTAAATATTTAGATTCATAAACCCTGTAAAACAATATTTTCACAGTAATCTCTAAATTATTATCCTCAATCTGTGTTCTCTGTGTGATTATGTGCGTAGTATTTGAGCATTCACTACTAAACCTATTTCTATACTAGCCTCTAGTAACATGTCTGTATTTCTTTCAACAGCTTCGTTTCCATTACCCAACAAAGTTAAATCATCTGCATAGTCTAATGGCCTCATTCTACCGTTTAATGTCAACCCTTCCCTACACTGTTAAAATAAATACACTGATAATGCTAGATTAAAAAGTATTGTGGAAAGTGCATTTCATTGTTTCAGACCATTATGTATTTCAAAAGTATCTGATAATTAAGTGACATCCAACCCGTACCCTGCCATGTGTATCAATAAACACATTTCAATTAGCTCGACATGACTTTTGGATATCTTAAATTTAATTTAACTTTTATATAATTCATTTCTTTCAACTGAATTGAAGGCCTTTTTAAAATCTATGTTTAAATGATGACCCATCAGGTTGTATTCCCACGTTTTTATAATATTTGCCAAATAGTAACAATCTGATTCGTTGTTGATATATTTCGTCGAGATCCACACTAATGATGGCCGGTTATTTCTTCTGCTTATGACGTCAGTTGCTTAAAATTATGTTCGATCAAATTCTATAGCATTTTAGTAGTAGGCCTATTATTATTATAAATATGTAATTGTGTACATTTCATATAAATGTCTAGTTATATTATTAGGTTTCAGCCCCATAATTTTAATTCATCTCAACACTGGTTCGCAAAAAGTATAAACTATCTACTTTGACCCCTTATAGCTCGTGAACTGTAATGATTTTTAATCAATGAATAACTTTTATATATTATATACATTAATTGTTAAAACTATGCAATGCACTTTATAGTTTTGATAGTCGAATGGCCTTAAGATGGCTCTGGCACCCTTCACAAACCGCTTTAGCTATGCTGCGCAAGGGCTTTATGCTCAATGTGGATAAGCTAATGTGTATAGCATGTTGGTAATAGACCTTGCCGTTTCATGTACGCCCGAACCCAAAATAAGTGTTCACAATCCTGCCTGCCTGTTTGTCCGGGGCTAAAACCAAAAGGTTTTGATGGATTTGGTTCAATTTTTATATTTATGTATTATATGGTCATAAAGGAATTTGATTTTAATTATATTCCTTAAATTAAGGGCAGTTTACTTTTTACTGACTTTTAAAATTCAAAATTTTTTGAAAATGGATTTAGCGATTTTGTTGGAATGTTTGGCATTGTTCTTAGACGAAAAAAAATTGTTTGAGGATAGTGTTTACTTATGATTTTACTATGGATATTTAATGTGCTCATTACGGAATTAATGATTATTATTTCATTATATGAATCAAAAACATACTTAAATTTAGAACCGAAAAAACACCAATTTTGCAAAGAGAAAAGGTTCGACCATGTCTGGGATCAAACATAGATCTATAGGTAGACTGCGTATAACCCGAGCGGGTAGTAAGACGCGGTGCTAATAATAATAATAATAATATAGGTAGATGCTTTACTGACTGAGTGAAAGAGATGTACCTTGTTGGGGTCCAAGTTTATTGGTCTTCACGTGGTTTGCTAACAAGTGATGAAAAGGTAATTTAGAATTGAATATAAGCATTGTCTCAGGATGACTAGCAGTCCATTAGAGCTAAGAGCAGGTACAAAATAAAATAGATGAATTATTTATTTTAATGTGTGTTGTGATATAATATATCTAAATGAAGAGGATCCCCAAATCACCAAAGATATGTGGAGCTAACTGATGCTAAAGTCCATCTGATGCTGTCTAGAGAGCTGTGTGCAATCAGTGCGATTGTTTATATGGTGCTATCTATATATGAATTACTGCGTGCAATTTATGTAATGGTGCTTAATGATGATCCCAAAAGAAAAGTCTTCAGTGAATGTAATGATTCATATTATGGTCGCCAACGAGATTCGATGTTTAGGTTATGGCCCCTAGTGAGATACATATGATGCTTTCTAGAGATATGTATACAATCAATGAAATGGTTAATATGATGGTCTATCTAATGCTCTGTTCAAGATATGTAAAGCTTCATATGATGGATCCTTACGATCCGTGTTATCAATGAGAAGGTTCATTTGATAGTGAGTTGATAGCAAGGGTAGGGGATAAAAATACAAAACAAATACTCTAATAGTACATTTACAAACCCGAATTGACACGCTACCGTTTAATTTTAGTGACCTAAGAAATCGAATAAGAAAATAAACTTACGTATGGTAGCACACTGTCACCCGTCTTTGGGAAGAGCAGAGAAACCATTTTAGACTCAAGCCAAACACAATAAAATAAACCTTTTGTATAGAATGTTTTAATAACAAATGTGTTTGGCTAAAATTTACTGGTGTGCTATTAATTAGACCTATCAAATGGAAAGTAGTAAATTATTTCCAATGAGCTACAAACTATTTTATTTTAAACTTCGAAGTTAAAGTATATAAATGGCTAGTAGAATCTCAAACTATTCAATGTATTTTGACAAAAATAGATGAGTGTGGTATAGGTCTCTTGTCCATTGGGAAGACTTAAACAAAGATGGGATGGGAGTATAAAATTAGAATGGACATAACAGATAGGGTGTAATGAGGTGGACTGGATAGTACTATCTTGAGGCATTACATATTTTTCATGTTAACATTAGTAGAATTTGTGGACGTACTGGAACGTCACTGAGTCTCACTTTCTAAAATGTAGGGAATGTGAAACTACCTGGTGGCCGAACACAATATATTTAAATATGTATATCTAGAGCCAAGATATAATTTCCGCACATGAATCCAGGGCGATCAGGATGTATACTAGCCCAGTAAAGATCTGAACTAAGGACGCCAAGACGGATACGACTGTGTGTCATTAGAAGCTCAAGATCGTGATAGGTGGCGTACCCTTGTAAGTGCAGCAATGAACTTTCGATCTTCTAATGCCATCGAGTAAGTAGGTTTAGTTCTGCACATACACTTTTGTTATGATTTATTTGGTTTTTGTGAGACTTATATTATGGAGTCCGATTTCAATTTTTTTTATAGATCTTTAATTCAAGTATACTGGCGATCTCGTGGACAAAGAAGTTGTTGAAATATAAAGGTGAACAAGCTTGAAATGGATGTGTTCAAAATTTTCTTAGCTTATAGCTATGCCTGAGGAAATTACACAAAACAACTATTTTGGATATCATGTCATCAACGTTTCAAAACCATATTAAATCTATTTAAAGTCGAACCCATATATTTATACATGACATATTGGATAAAATGAAAATACCATTAATTAGGCTATATCTCTTGATGAAGCCTATAAAGTCGGTTTACAAAATCAACCATTTCAATGACTTGAATTAAATAACAAATATTGAAACAATTTAATTATGAATCCATGTCTACATTATTCGTTTTATCCATAAAATGAGATTAACTATACAGCTCTGTACTTACATTGAGAATTATGCTCAAACCCAGTTGGCTAACGCGCTAGTATCGTGTTTAACTTGACTGCAGACGATGGGAAGATCAAGATTCGAATATTCGTCGGGTGAACTTGGGGTGGTTTTTCCTAAATGGCTTTCCACTCTCCCTCCATGCAAATGCAAGTTAACTTCCTCTACATTCGATATTCCCGATTCCTAATCCACTATCGTAATTAGTACTACAGCGTATAGCCCAAATGGGTAGTAAGACACGGTGCAAAATAAAATTATGCTCAAATTTAAATCGACCTAAGTTTTCTAACACTGTGCTTTCCTCCCCCTCACCAAGCAAGCCGGTAAAAGGCGACCCCTATTTCTCTTCTAGCCCGCACAGCACCAGTAGTCACATCAAGATGGCGGCCTCATGGGACGGTCCTCCCAGTCAATTTATATCAATCAAACGTTTCACGTTTATTACCGTCCATTGAAAAACAAAGACAGGCGCTGTCAGTTGCCATCTCCAGAGTCGCTTCAAGACTCTGTGCAATACAGGCGCATGAATACAATATTGTTGTTACTCTAGCAGATACAATAAGATTACACCACGTGAACTAATTCCATATTTACGTTTAGGAGAGTATGTATGATTAGAGAGATTTCTAGAATGATAACAAAATCAGAAACTGAAAGCTAACATATATAAAGACATATTGTAGTTTTCTTGTATTTTGCTCTCACATCTGTGTGAGCAATAGACTGATTAGGGTGACCTGGTGGTCTAGGGGTAAGGTGTCAGGCTTCTATGCTGGCGGACGGGGTTCAATCCCAGGTCCCGGCAAAGATTTATCTGATTACCAAACCCTTCCTTCACCTCTGACAAGACATCTTGTGAATGTGAGGAATGCCAGGTCTCCACCGTGGTTCGGATTCCACGTTAAACTGTAGGTCCTTCATTTCATCTAACAATCACCCTACCATTACACATTAGCGTAAGTGCGTATAACCCGAACGGGTAGTAAGACGCGGTGCTAATAATAATAATAATAATAGACTGATTATCAATTCTGATCCACCTTAACGTGTTGTGTCAACTCAACAAAGAAAAAACTAGTACACAAACAGACTTATAAGATAGACAACGGCACTTAAGACGTCTTAAACAAGCCGGGGACTCCTAGATACCTTGAAAAAGTCAGCGACAACGGAAAATTTGAAGCGAAATGGAAATTCCAGATATTTTACATCAAACCACAGAGCCCTTGACCCTTTATAAAGAAGCGCCGACCCTTTGATACCCAATGATGAGCCACACTCTCTTAGAAACTTTGAACGAGCCAGGGACCCCAGAGACAATAAAACCAGAGACAGGGGGACCCCTTCCTTGGCTCATTAAACAAGCCAGCGTCACCTAGGCACATTGATGGGGACCAAGTATACTTGTCATCTTTATAATATTGTACTTCACAGCTTACTAACTATTCAGAAGGTTTGCATATAAACACAAATAGGGTGAAAGAGAATATAATAGAATTGTATAGGAAATGAAGCTCATTTGTTTAACTAGAGCGTAGAAAACTATTTAGGAAAAAAAACCTCGCTCAGTACAGCCGGATGAACGAGAACCTTGACCTTGCTAGACAACATAAGAGGAGAATAACGCCTTTTCTGCATGCCCACCATTTCGTGTTTCTCAACTTATTAAAATGAGCTGGACTACTTGAAATACCAAGGGATAATTCAATCATATGGAATGAGACATAAACTCCTAGAACCATAGAAACAAGCCAACGAGCCCCAAACATTTTGCGTCAAGCCAGAGGGCCTTAGTTATCTTCAAACGAACAAGAGGGACCTAGACACCTTGTAGCGTCAAGCCAGAGGGCCTTAGGTATCTTCAAACGAACAAGAAGGACCTAGACACCTTGTAAAGAATAACATACCTCTTGTTATATTGTAATAGACAAGGGGGCCTTAGACACCTTGTAACGAGTAACAGACCTCTTGTTATATTGAAATGGACAAGGGGGCCCTAGACACCTTGTAACGAGTAACAGACCTCTTGTTATATTGGAATGAACAAGGAAGCCTTAGACACCTTGTAACGAGTAACATCTCTTGTTATATTGGAATGGAGAAGGGGGCCCTAGACACCTTGTAACGAGTAACATACCTCTTGTTATATTGTAATAGACAAGGGGGCCTTAGACACCTTGTAACGATGTAACAGACCTCTTGTTATATTGAAACGGACAAGGGGGCCCTAGACACCTTGTAACGAGTAACAGACCTCTTGTTATATTGGAATGAACAAGGAAGCCATAGACACCTTGTAACGAGTAACATCTCTTGTTATATTGGAATGGAGAAGGGGTCCCTAGATACCTTGTAACGAGTAACATCTCTTGTTATTTTGGAATAAAGAAGGGGGCCCTAGACACCTTGAAACGAGTAACATCTCTTGTTATATTGGAATGGAGAAGGGGGCCCTAGACACCTTGTAACGAGTCACAGGCCTCTTGTTATATTGGAATGGACAAGGGGGCTCTAGACACCTTGTAACGAGTAACAGACCTCTTGTTATATTGGAATGGACAAGGGGGCCCTAGACACCTTGTAACGAGTAACAGACCTCTTGTTATATTGGAATGAACAAGGAAGCCTTAGACACCTTGTAACGAGTAACACCTCTTGTTATATTGGAATGGAGAAGGGGGCCCTGTACACCTTGTAACGAGTCACAGGCCTCTTGTTATATTGGAATGGAGAAGGGGGCCCTATACACCTTGTAACGAGTCACAGACCTCTTGTTATATTGGAATGGACAAGGGGGCCCTAGACACCTTGTAACGAGTAACAGACCTCTTGTTATATTGGAATGGAGAAGGGGTCCCTAGACACCTTGTAACGAGTCACAGGCCTCTTGTTATATTGGAATGGAGAAGGGGGCCCTAGACACCTTGTAACGAGTAACATCTCTTGTTATATTGGAATGGACAAGGTGGCCCTAGACACCCTAGGAGGACACAGATTGGATTAAAACAATTTGAACTCCAGCTTCCTGTGTTAGAATAGCAGCTTGCGGGGGATTAATTTATACATTAATATAAGTTGATTTGCTAAATTCAGACTCCTTAGCTCAGTGTGTAGCATGCATTTCTACTGAACTGAGCATTCCAGATTCGATTCTCGGCATGGCCGAAAAATGTATGATTGGTGAAATGTGGGTATACCTTTTCACAGTGATGAATTATCGGCCGGGGTCTAGATGTTGTTTCTGTTCTAAATTTAAGTTGGTTAATAAGTAATGTGTTGATATAATAAATTGGTTCAGCAAGTGCACGTTAAATAATTCAAATTTAAAAAAAATGCACAGCTCAAAATTCGAATTTATAACGAGTTGATAGTAGGCCACTCATAGCTTTTCAGAATGATAGTAACATTAATTTAAAATATACAAATATATTCCCCCCACTTCCATAATGTACTTATATATGTAACAGGAATTTTACTATTTATTTACTATGGTACTACAATCTACTATCTGATGTATCTAAATAAAGTACGCTACTTTTTATACTTGTTTAATCCTATTTAGCCTGTTTCGAATCCCACAAAAGAAAATATAGAATGTTAGAACGTTCTGTTTCGCTATCAATTTGTCCTTTACTTATAGTAAAATATTACCTAAAAATTTCATAAAAAATTATAAGATAAATAAATTTAAATTAAAAAAACTTACCTAAAGGTATATACAAAAACTCGTAATGAATGCAAAAGACTAAATTAAACAAGCACTTTACAAATGGAAACTAATATATAAAAATGTAATACAATTATTTAAAAACTAAATTCTTGTATTTTGGTTAACATAACCTTTATTTCACATATCTGCTTCAGAGATAATAGCTATCCCCTCCCGAAGTAACTCTCTCCAGTCTAGTTGCAGTCTCACCAGGAATGTGTATTTTACAATCATACAAGCAAAGAGGACACAACGTTCATTGTCTACACTATCTTCTCATTGTAATTGTGTGCTGAAAAGCCAAATATTTATATATTTATATAATATTTAATCTACTTAAAACAATATTTTTCCAACATAAATAGCTAAAAATGACATACAACTAATGCAAACCAAGAAAATATGACTTAAAAGTCCAAAATGACCCAAGAATGACCTAAAAAAACGTTTCTACTACCAGGGGATCGTAAAGATAATGTATGTACACTTGAGAATTGTCTGTGACGTACAAAAAAAAATATACATGTCATCAAAAGACAGGCTGTGCTTATAACTAAAGAGCTAATTTCACGATATATACCAAATTTGGTAGGCCTACATAGAACCGGTGCCAACGTT
Source organism: Timema shepardi (assembly GCA_902151425.1). NCBI lineage: Eukaryota > Metazoa > Arthropoda > Insecta > Phasmatodea > Timematidae > Timema > Timema shepardi. Next base: position 19,428 of record CABFVX010005268.1, on the reverse strand, counting down.
GCTGTAGTTAAAATTAATTAAAATTGTGAATCGATATTTTAACTCACTTTATTACATAAGATATTTAGATATTCTTAGGTTTATAACCAATTAAATATAAAATCATGATTATAAATCTTGAAACTGGTTTCGTTGTAAGAATGATCTAAGGCATCACTCTCGCAATACACTAGATGATGGGGAGATCGGGGCTCGAATCCCGGTAGTGTGTACTGAGGGTGGTTTTTCATAAATGTTTTTACACTCTCCCTCCACAAAAATGTGGCCACACTTCTTCAAAAGTCCACCTTCTTCATCCCGATTTCATTAGCGTAATCAGTACATATTCGTATAGCCCGTACTAGTAGAAAGATCCGATGCTAAAATAAACAAACAAATCTTGGATATTAAAAGTTGTTTTGACCAAGATTTATTGATATGTATCTCTTCATTTGTAGACAGTTTGTTTATATCTTTTTATTTGGTTTTTAATTTATCATGTAAAGAAAGTATTGTAATTGTGAGCACTTTCTATCTCTAGATTATGATGGAATATATCGTTTTTTGTGGCCCAAATTTCAAAAAGTGGGCTTTAAAATTCTGTCCGTCTGTCTGTTTGTGTGTTGGATATACATCTGAAACATTTGATAGATTTTGTTCAATATGGAAATTTAGATGTTATATGGTCATGCCTCCAAGTAAAATTGTTATTTTAATTATAACTCTAAAATTAAGGATAGCTTACAAAATAATTATTTTAAGAAAATCAAAACTTTTCTAAATTGTCGTTAATGATTTTACTTAAAATTGATAACAGTGTAGTGATGTACCTTAGTGTGTATATATTTATTTGTATATATATACACAAACGTGTATATATATATAGGTATATTTGTATATATATATACACAAACGTGTATATATATATACACACACACACGTAGGTATATGTGTGTGTCTGGCTGGGCTACATCGCTCGTGGTACAGTTTGTAATGCTGCTCACTAATCGTATATACTTTCCGTGGAGGCTCTTTCCATGTCCTGTTGAAATGAGGTGATGATGATAGTGAGTATGAGGGTGTGGAACCAGTGGAAACACTTAAACCTAACTTGAGCCTAATAAACCAAACTCTGGTGACCTTTGGGGTATTTCCCCTTTCAGGTAAATTGCCCATGGTATCAGGCAGGAATCAAACCCGGGTCTCTTATATTCGTAGACAGGTGCGCTGACCACTCACTATACTATGGGGTCGGCTATTTACTTTATAAATATTAAATATCACACTATACGTCTCTTTTTTGGGGCTAAACGTAAATAATAATCGAGTGTTTTTTTTATCTATACTAAATTGTTCGAATTATTTAACTTAGTAATTAGTGATATCTATCGATTCTTCGTGTAGTTTACTGTAGTCTATTCTTGTCATATTCTGATCACAAAAAGTGGCCATCTTTTAAAGTGTGGTTCCGTGTAACCTGGCTCATTACTCATTTATAAGACCGGCAATCACTCATTTAGATGTACACATTTCCTTCTATTATATTTCTAACACAAACAATAAACTAAAATGGCATATTAGGGCTTGAAACGGAAATAAAAGGAAATTTAGAGATTAAAGTCGTGTACTTGTATATTAGGTCATTTTAAAAGGCACGATAATGCTACTGATTAGAAAAATAAATCTCTAATATGAATTTATACAGGCGTATTTAAGTCTGTTTTGTTCTATTTCTTTCTTGAAGGACTTGAAAAGTTCTTGGTTTCGTGATCCCTAGTCGACTTAAAATACAATTTATTAAAACATGAGCCCATAAACGGAGAGCTTTGAACCTTTTCTTATTATCTTAGCACTGCACTGGAAGTTCTGTTTATTTTGCTTGTTTTTTCCGAAGAGACAACTTAAGTTTAGATTTTTGAGTAAGCATTAGTTTTGATCAAAATTTAAGGAAACAAACCTTAATACACATATGATGGTATTTAAACCAAACTGGAATCTATTTTGTGTGCTAAAAATGGTATTCTGAGGGTTTTTATTCCCGCCGCGTCTTACTACCCGTTCGGGCTATACGCAGAGGTACTAATTACAACAATGATTCTAGAAATTAGGAAAGCTATAATTAGTGAAAGTGTATCCACATTTACGTGGAGGGAGAATGTAAAACCTTTTTAGGAAAACCACTCTCAGTACAACCAACCGAGATTCGAACCTCAATCTCTCCATCCTCAGCAGTCCAGTCTATTGCGGGAGTGACGCCTTAGACCACGAGACCACCGGAGCGGGTCAGCACACATATAATTATGCTAATGGGGTAAAAATGAACAAGGTTGAATTGATAGGAAATAAACGTAAACTTGCGTGGAGGGAAAGTGGGAAACTATTTAGAAACAAATACCTCTGCAAGAATTCGAGCCAAGAGACCTCGTCACGAGCGAATACCAGATTGAGTCTGATATTTAGTTCACGCGGTCTCCAATGATTGTGATCTGAATGATAAACTGGGGGTTACTTGTACCGGTGGGCACTCAACAAAGGCGGATTGCCGATAAGAGTAAGGTCAGGGTTCTAATCCCTGTTGGATGAACCAGAGATTAAGGATATTAAAAATGATTTTCCACTCTTTAATCAAATGTGGGTACATTTAAACTATAATTTACATTATTCATACCTACCCGATTTGTGTAACCATGGGGATAGTGTGGAACACGAAAAAAAGTTGTGTTGAAGATAAGGAATAGTGAAGAAGCGTGCCTAAAAATATGTAAGACAGAACGTTTCACTTTGAGTTCAAACAATGGAAAAGTTGTCAAAATCATTAAAAATATCCATATTGCATCATGATTTAACTAAGATGGTGTTATCCTTATATGGTTTCAGCAGAAAATGTCCTTTTTTTAAAAATCTATTTCTAACACTGCCTCCTCAATAAATACTGTTGTGTAACTAAATAGTTGAAGCTATTAATTAGAAAGAGCTCTGTTAGTTTGTATTTAATCTGCTAACATACTGTAATTGTTTGGTTGAGTATATTCACTCACGGTCACTAACTCCAGTAAAAATAATACTAGTCAACCAAAGTGTCATAGAAATACCAGAAACATAACAGGCCATCGATGTGCTTTAGACTCAACATCCATGCTTGTCAACAATACATAGCTAAGCTAATTGATGGAATTTCAAATAAATGATTGGGTTCAACAAACACGATGCTCAAAAAGTGATATACATAGCCCAACACTTGGGAGACCATAAAGCGCTATTTAATAGGGATCACTAAGCTAAACAATAAATCATTTGGTGAAGAAATAGGAAGAACTAGCCAGTAGTCACGCTTGAGAATAGTCCAAAATCCTTTATTTCGCTGAAATTAATAGTTCGTTTATAGTTCTAAAGTTCACTAACTCCCGCATATTATATTTTTAGTTTGGTAATTAAGTTAAAAAAAACATATTTGATTTCGATAGTTCATTTGAAGGGTTTAGTTAAGTAGTTTTGTCAAAAAACGATTTTATTTATGTTACTCATACCCCTATTAGCAGAAAACAAAATCATAATAACCAATTACTTACTTTTTACAATTTATTATATTTGGCATTCAGGATTACGTGGATTGAGAAGAACGAGTATTTGAATTGCGTACTCTATTCTTAGGTATATGCTAGTAAAGTGCTTTCAATTCTTTGTATTGTCTATGTTCACTAATCAAATCTATTAGTTCTTACAAGTAGCGGTTGGTTTTGCTTTTCTAATTATGCTAATTTTACAGTAAAATATCGGTGACCTGGTGGTCTAGGGGTAAGGTGTTGGACTTCTGTGCTGGGAGTCCGGGGTTCAATCCTCGGTCCCGGCACAGATTTATCTGATTACCAAACCCTTCCTTCACCTCTGACAAGACATCTTGTGAATGTGGGGAATGCCAGGCCTCCACCGTGGTTCGGATTCCACGTTAAACTGTAGGTCCTTCATTTCATCTCACAATCACCCTACCATTACACATTAGCGTAAGTGCGTATAACCCGAACGGGTAGTAAGACGCGGTGCTAATAATAATAATAATAATAATACAGTAGAATATATATTTTTAAACTATACATACATTTTTCAGAATTGTGTACTTTAGTGGCCTTGGGGTAAAATACTCGCCTCAGGAGTCGACTTGCCTTCGTGGGTTCAAACCCAACCGAGGTCGACGTATGTTTTTTGAGCAATACAAAATACTTATCACAGCTTCCATAGAAGGGGAAGGGAAGCAGTTGGTCCCCTGTCGATTGTGGCGTGTAAAGGAACCCTGGAAAGTAAGTTAAAACCCCTTTCCCGGAAAAATTGATAGGCCCTTTCGTTATCGCTGATATAATCAGTCGGTTCAGAGAGTGCACGTTAAATACCTAAAATAAATTAAAATATTTTGGTAGGATATAGAAAAATTATTTATAGTAAGGGCACGTTGTCTCTTTATCTTCGGTAACTCATCGTTTCACAAAAGCAAAACTGCAGAGAGAGCTCAACTTTATTTTTGATAGCCTCTTTTCATTGACTGATATAGGTAAAAAAAAATTAAGAATGTTTTGTGTCACGCCAACTAGTAATTCATTCAAGAAGCTGAACTAGTTCACTTGGAAGAACAGTGTAATTTGAAATATTCGTTTATGAACTACGCATCGATGGAATCACAGCAAACTCATTGTTAACGTTTGATTTCTATATTTTTTTAAAAAAGAAACCATCTGGAATACCACTTGGGCCACTGTGGTATTTACAGCTATTTATACATAAAGAGACCACACTTTTAAACCTAACATCTATTGTTTTATTGTACTAAATGTTAGTTATTTGATATTGTTAGTCCTCTTTCAATAAAATGACAATTTTTCAATTTAAGCAAAGATTTTTTTACTACATGCCTCCTCACTTACCTCTCTCCCCCCTTTTTTTAACTCTCTGCAGCCTCGTATTCTAAATTTAAAATAATGACCCCCTAGCTTTTCAACATCAATTGTTACCAATAAAACTCAGTTAAAACTACTTGCAGCTTTTTAGCTCCTATTATCTTTTCTTAAAAAAGAAACTTTTTATTATTTTTGATTATTTGTTAGAAAATTATTCCCAATATGAAGAAGCATTTATCTAATTAAAGAATTCTTTTTCAAGTAGTTGAGAGCAGAATGTGTCGTTAAAGTCGTGGGAAACTCTTTTTTGGTTTTAATTCGTCACTTACTAAGTGTTTTAAAAACATTGGTTGGTGGTATTCATTTCCCAGGAAGTAATAAGTTATTTTATAACTGTTACAAGTGATTCAAGTCATCATTTGGTTTTGTGGGTGTTGTAAACTATAATTGTGATTAAGTTGATTGCAATTCCTATTAATACTCTAGTTTATATAGGCCTCATCTTTTTAAAAAATCACCATGTTTTTACTAATCGTGTAGATTATATACATTTCAACTACGCTAGTGGAGTAAGGACGAGAAAGGTGTATTTAAATATTGGCGTGTAAGAAGAGAAAAAAACCAATTAGAAAAGTATCTTAATTACTCCTTTTCGAGATTATAGACTTGAACTCCCCGTCACCAACAGACCAGAAAAAATGAGCCTGACATATGGTCGTAGTGCCCACCAATATGCATTTAATATGTATATGAATATAATAAAGCATAAGATTTTCTGAACATTACTCTTTGGCCTTAGTGTTCTGGTTGTCCAATATTTAAAGTGTGCAAGGGAACCAAATAAGGAAGGTACGAATTGTAATAAAAAACAAGTACGGTAAAGCGTAGACTAACCGAAAGTCATTAACCTAAAGTTAACCTGAGATTGAAAAGAATGAAATCTAGTGGTAAGGAAAATACAATCAAACTTAGTTAAAGAAAAACCTCCATGATTGTTTTGTAGAACGGTGTAGCTTCGGAAATGTTTTGTTTGATGTAATGTGTGTATTTTTCTGTATAACTTTAAATAAAAATAGTTTATTTTACGGATATTCATGAAAACCCTTCTTAATTGGTAAGCACTGACTGTATTACAATAAATATATTTAAATAATATATATTTTTATGTTCACGACTATTACAATTATTGATTTTAAATAGTCTGTATCCAGTTTATACATTCTTAATCAAACGAACAATTTGATATCCGAATGACTCTTGCCGAAAATTAATTTTGTTACTGTTGTAAAAAACAGCACTGTTGGGGAATACATAGATTGAAGGAACTACAATGGGGTGGATATAGAATTTTTGTGTAAATACCCAGTGTGAGTGAAACAAAACCGAAAGAGAAGCCTCTCTTTGAAGGTAGCCACAATGTGAGAGAAGTCACTCTTTGAAGTTAACCACAATGTGAGAGAGGCCACTCTTTTGAGGTAACCACACAGTGATAGAAACCACTGTTTGGGGGTAACCACACTGTGAGAGAAACCACTTTCTGGAGGTAGCCACACTGTGATATAAACCACTCTTTGGAGGTAACAACACCGTGAGAGAAACCACTCTTTGGAGGTAACCACAATGTGATAGAAATCACTCTTTGGAGGTAACCATACTGTGAGAGAAACCACTCTTTGGAGGTA
>CABFVX010005267.1:38654-53026 GCA_902151425.1 Timema shepardi | reverse complement strand
TGCTTTCTTCAGTTACCGTCAATTGGGGGCTGGCGCTGAAGCGACTCTTCACTTCCTACGACCATTGACCGGGCCCTTAAGGAAAATGGGAAAACAATAAGGAAAAACCACCCTCAGTAGATCCCACCGGAATTCGAACACCGATTTCCCTGTCTTCAGCAGGCCAGAATAGCATGAGAGATACCTTAGACAGTTCTGCCACTGAAGTGGGTAACAAACATGTTGATACTTATTATTTATATTAATTATTTTTTCCCCATCGTCCAACTACCCGTCCCGGCTATTAGAATTTAGCTACACTAACAGAGTGTAAATGAATGGGGCTTGAAAGTATAGTGGAAAACAATTTAATCAAAATAAAACTCAGAACACCCACCCAGAATTTGAAACACAAACTTACCTTCACCCGCTCACCAAACTACTGGGTGAGCTTGACGTTCAGCCCACGTGCTCATAGATGCGGGCTTAAATTAATAGAAAAACCAATCAAATTCAAACTAAATCGAAACTAATCACCAAGTGGTTGAAATGGTAAATGTCTGTCGAGAAATACTAGATTACAGAATATGGTCAAATCTAACATCGGCCAAAATAAATGCTTAAAGTCAAAAATCGACTAAATACCGGTATCATACAATACAATACAATTTTCATGAAAGGGTGTTCACCATTCGACAGTTAGAAAAGTTATTAGACATACATACACATACTTATACATAGTCAAGCGATCTTCAACTGCCACTTTGATAGATATTATCGATAACTATATTATTAGCATCGCGTCTTACTACCCGTACGGCTTGTACACACTTACGCTAATATATACTGGCAAGGTGATTGTGAGATGAAATGGAAAGGTTTAACGTGGGATCCGAACCACGGTGAAGGCCTGGCATTACACACATTCACAAGATGTGATTAATACACGTCTTGTCAGAGGTGAAGGAAAAGTTTGGCTACAAGCACATAACAGTAATAAGGATTAATCAATTTTGAAATGAGAAGGTCATATGTGTGGAAATTCGAGCTTGGACCGTGGATGTTACTAGTTAACATGTATTTATAGTTCCGAGAGGAAATATAACCTTATACAGAACAACTAGAAAATATATATGAGGCATTCCCTAATATACCAGTTGCATACATGATGGATGCAAATGCCAGGTATCCACTCAAAAATAGCAATGACATAATAAAGGAAGGTGATAGAATAAGAGGGTATAGGGCGTATCAAAGAAGGAAACTACTAGAGGATACAATAACATCAAGGCATCTGGAGGTGGTAAACCAGCCAGGAAATCCTGCATCGTATATAGGAAGGGCCGGAGCCAACTATAACATTGATATCACCTTGTGTAATGTGGAAGCAAAATAACTAATAGGGAATTGGCAAGTGCGTGATTGTGAGACATCCAGCGATCATAATCTGATAACATTTGAACTAGGTAAAGAAGTAGATAGGGACAATGTATGCACGTGACTCATCTACAACATGAAAAAGGCAGATTTGGAAAAGTTAACACAACCTGTGTCATAGGGAGACACATAAACCTAAAAGCAAAGGAACTCACGTGGGCCTTGCAGACAGCTATGAGGAAAGCAATTCCGGTTGTGAAAGAAGTCACGAGATGTGTAGGAAATCGACCATGGAATGAGCACCTGCAAAAGCTACGTGGGTATGCAAGGAGAGCAAAACGGGAATACCAAAGATGCCTAGAACCAGCAGGAAGACTCCTACTATTGAATATATACCAGCAAAGGAAGGAATAATTTGAAAATACAATGAAGATTGTTAAAAATGATAGCTGGGAAAGATTTGTTCAAGAATAATTGAGGAATAATGCATGGGGTGAACCCTTTCAGATTGCAGCAGGGAAAATCAGACCCCCATCTGTCATTTCAACAATCCAGAAACAAGAAGGAGGAATTATTACTTGCTGGGAGGAGTCGGCTCGACTACTAATGGATGTGTTTCTACTTGATGATAATCCGTAGGAGGGGGATAAGAAGAATGTAAGCGTTAGGTAAGATATGAAAATGGCATATAATAATGAAAACCTGATAGTGAAACCAGTAATACAGGATGATATTAAAAGGCTAATAGCAGGAATGAACAGAAAGAAGGCACCTGGACCTGATGGAATAAGGGTAGAGGTGATTCAGAAAATCAATGAACAGATAGAACCCTTTATGACCTAGATCATGAATAAGTGCTTGGCTCAGGGCAGAATCCCAAATGTGTGGAAGTGGAGCGAAGTGATAATTTTGAGTAAAGGGGAGGATAAATACTCGCAACTCCTATAGTTGTACAGACTGATATGTTTGATGGATGTATGTGCAAAACTGCAGGAGATAATTCTGTGTAAGAGACTGCAAAAACATAGAGTGGAGGTACCCTCAACAGTACTGCTTTAGGAAGGGCAGGTCTACAAAGGATGTGATCTGTGATGATTTAAGCCTGGTAGAAAAATCTAGGGCAAAATATCTGTTAGGAATATTTATGGACATCTCAGATGCATTTGATAACCTTTGGTGGCCAGCCTTATTCAATAGATTAAGAGAATTAAACTGTCAGGGGAGTCTCTACAGAAGATTTAGGGACTGCTGTTGAGACAGGTATGCAAACCTGAAATGCCCGTGAATAACAACAAGTAAAATATTAACAAAAGGATGGCCACAAAGACCGGTCTGTGGTCCAATATTTTAGGACATTGGTCTCGAGCCTGTGTTGTTAGAGATTGAAGCACTCTCTGAAGTGGTGGGGGTGTTTGCTTTTGCTGACGACTTTCTGATAGTTGTGGACGCAATTTCTAAGATAAACCTGGATTAAACGAGTAATAAGGTACTGAGAGGTTTGGATAAATGGTGTAGGAAAGTAAAACTCCGCATGGCACCGGTGAAGACACCCTACACGCTGCTCAGGGGATTGCTTAAGTGAGATCCTATAATTAAGATAGCAGAACAAACAATTATAAGGAGTAAAATGGTTAGATACCTGGAGGTGAAGTTTGACGAGAAGCGTAGCTTCATGGCTTACATTGACAACGTAAGCGGGAGAGCCTTGCGGGTTATGAATGGGATAGTCAATATAGGGCAGCGTAATTTCCATCTGCCCTTAAAACTAGTTAGACTATACCACCAGGCGTTATTTGTGTCCACAGTGGAATATGGAGCAGGAGTGTAGGCACAACAACTGAGAAGGGACATAGCTAAAAGGAAACTCAGAGGCCTTCAGAGGTTTCATGAGACATTCTGGAGCCTACAGAACTGTACCAACAAACCCATTGTGTGTCATCCTAGGTGTCTAGCCCCTAGAATTAGAGGTACGAGAGAGGGCCACTAGATATTGGCTTGGAAAAGGGAAGCTAGACAAAGTAATAGAATTAACAACTAACGGTGTAAGTACCAAGAATGAAATAAGAAAGACCCTCCTGCGGGAGTGGCAAGCAGACTGGGAAGAGAGTACCACAGGTAGAAAGGCCTTCCAGTCATTTCTGAATGTACAAGAAAGACTGGGAATGAAACATTTTCAACCTTACCAGGGACTTCTCCACTATATCACAGGGCATAGCCCATATCGAGCGTCCCTTTTTAGGATGAACTTGAGTTAAACCAGTCTTTGCTGTTGCGGAGGTGAGGCGACACTGGAACATGTGACCTTGGAATGTATATTTACTAAAAGGGAAAAGATGGAACTACCAATACCTATACAAGCCAATGCCATATACCATTGTCAAGTGTGCATTTTGTGGCGGGCTTAGAAAACTGGAGCGCTAACGTACGTGATTGTTCAGAGTGTGTTTGTTTGAAGTAAGGTGAAGAGTTTACTCCAAGGCTGGAGTCACGAATGGATCAACAATGGGGGAGGCCTCTGGAATCTACTAGTCGGCGACAACATTTGACAGCTAAGTGCAAAAACCCAGATTTGACAAACAATCATTTTGGGTAAAAAGGGGTGTGTTGTGTTGGTACAAAGCGGATATTTTCAATTTCGGGGAAAGGTGGTAGATGGGCGCAACTCATCTCATTTTAATTTTTTGCAAAGTAAATATGTAAAGAGTATATTCTTCTTTCTTAAAATAGTTAAAAACACTATGAAGTCACATAATGTTAAGCGAGAAAGCAAGTGAATAAACTATATGTCAAAAGCGTCAGGTTGTGTCAATAACAAACTCAAACTCACCAGGAATATATTTGCTAAGCTAATGTGCAAAAAAATAGTATATAAGTTATATATAAAAAGGGTAGTCTAAGAAGTAAAATGAATATTAAATAAGGACAAGTCTAAAACCATTTGTGTTACTATGTATTGGAAAGTCAATATCATGTATTAATCTATGTGCCACAAAATACTCGCAACTAATTACTAAACTTTATGGAGACTAAAGCCAATGGTTGTTAACAAATACCTGTTCGAGTTAAGAATTAATATTTATTGGGCTAGATAAGGGGTATGCAAACTAAATCCGAAACCACTATCCATTAAGAAAGATGAAACGTAAGCAAGGTCCGACGAAGAGTATAGGCTTCGTTTGACGCTGTTTTTGACGTCATATGTTCATTGTCTATTTATTACTAGTTTTGAAGATAGAAAACCTCTTCTGTTGGGTACAGTCAATGCCGAATAGTATTAGAGCATTTGTAATATTTAAAGGAGGGAAGTGGGTGCCAATTAAAGATACAAAGTTAATTATTGTACTAAGGAAGGAGATTAATGCAAACCAGGAAAACAATAGTACAGTACAATTGATATGATGATAATGATTTAATTGTTATAATGATGAAGATTACCACCCCTGTAGTTTTTCAGAAGCTTTGAATGGTACAATAAAAATCATCAAGCTTTCTCCCTCGAAAGACTCGATATTCTTAGTCTGTATTAATGAAATTAAAAGGAAGATGGAATCAACGCTTATCCAACAACTTTATATAAAGTATACTACCAACTTCCTCTGTCAGAGTCATCCAAGCCATACACGGCGTTTGTTATGCCCGTGGGACTGATTGAATTTAATTTCCTACCCTTTGGAATGTGTAATGGAGCTCAATCGCTTAGTAGATTGACGAATAACATATTCGGGGATATTCAGTTTGAGTACGTGTTTACGTATTTATACGACTTAGTAATTTATTCTGAAAATTACCAAGAACATGAAAAACATCTGAGAGAAGTGTTCAGAAGATTAAGGTAAGCCGGACTTACAGTTAATCTGAAGAAATTAAGAGTAGCAGTAGCGGAAATAGATTATCTGGGCCACATAATTTCCCATAACCAGATAAATAAAAATAAAAGGGTATTTCAGTGGAGACCGCGAGACGAAGAAGCGTTCGAAAAGTTAAAATTTAAACTTTCCCACCCTCCTTTATTGAAAATGGTGGATTTTAAGAAGCCATTTATTCTACAAACAGACGCGTCATCTTCAGGTCTAGGAGCCATGTTGAGCCAACGCAGTGAAGGGGAATTACAACCAGTAGCCTACGCCAGCCGCACGTTACACACCCACGAAAAGAATTATGCTACATTTTAACTGGAGGCGTTAGCAATCATTTTCGGTGTGAATAATTTCAGACAGTATTTGGAGCATAAAGAGTTTGAGCTTCAAACTGACAACTTCACCGTGTCTTGGCTATTAGATCATCCGAGACAAATAGGAAAAATATCGCGCTGGATATCCCAACTACAGGTATTGAAGTACTCGCTAACTCATACACCAGGAAAAGAAAACGTGGTCATGGATGTTTGAAGAACAAGGAAAAGAGCCCGGACCGACGCCAGCAGCCGAAGAAAAAGACAACCTTGGGCAGACGCCATCATCGGAGGAGCAAGCACTAATAGGGGTGCTGGCCGGGCTGCCAGAACTGTTCTTACCCATCAAGACGACTCAACAGAACGATCCCAAACTACAAGAAATTATAAACTATCTAGCCCAGGGTGAGGTTAGACAAAACTACAAAATCAAAGATGATATATTGTTACATAAACCATCTAGAAAGTCCGGTTGGAAATGTAACTCAAACTCTAAAATTAGAGGGGTTCAAATACATAAAAGAAAAATATACTCTAATGTTATAAAAAAGGGAAAAATAAACAAATAGGAGTGCGCAGCGTGAATTATTGTTTTGTCAGTGCTGGGTACATAATATGTCCCCAGAGCACGCAACTCAATCCTAGATGTGGATCCTAGATCCTCCTTCAAAGATATATACATCTTGTATGGACAGGATAAAGTTGAAAGCAAAAAAGGGGAGCCTGGATAGTGTATTTTCGTACACCTAGGGATAACGTGGCTTAAAGATAATATTAAAAAGATTGCAAGTAATAAATATAAAGTTTATTAAATATATGCCAAATTTTAATAAACCGTATTTGGATGAAATTTAAATTTGCTTCGTATAGATACAATAATACCAATGACCTAGGATATGCGCAACTATAAACATTGATATTTCCCAAAAGGAAAATTATTTAATACAAGTTTAAATGTATTCATTTAAATACCAAAGAAATATTACGTAAAACAAAAATATATTCAATGTCTTTGTATACACAACATAATGCATCGCATTACAAAACTTGAATATTACAATATATAATATTATAAATAATTTATCCCCAATAAAACATTACCGACTAAAATATGGAGTGTACTCTACAAGTTAAATACTTCGAAATTAATTCAATTATATAAATACCAAGCCTACCGCATAACATTTCCAATTTTACATAATATGAAATAACATTATTAATGTGAGCTCTCCCAAAGTAAATCCTTACTAAATTAATTGTGAAACACACTTGCAAGTTAAATAGTTTATAGTTAATTCCATATTTATAAATATCAATAACATTACTAAATTTAGAATGTACTGACAAAAAGTCATTAACGAACTCTGCCAAGTAAATATTTAATAAATTAACCGTGAAACACAACTCATAAGTTAAATAGTTTAAAGTTAATTTCATATTTATACATATTAAGTACAACGCATAACATTATTAAATTTTGAATTTTCTTACTAATGTTCTGATCAGAACGAAGAATCATACTATACTTCAATAGTTTATATTTAAAAAAAGGTTGAAAGAGAATTTTGAAAAGTTACAAGATATTATCACGCCGAAAATGAATTTCTCCTTACATCTTATATATGTCCTTGAAGCCTCTACTTGGTCTTAATATTTCCACGCTTAGTCCAAGAGTGCCGTCTATCTTCAATGAACGGTCTTTTATATGGTGCACAAACTCGTAGAACAGGAGAGACGGGATCAGAAGCGTGGGGATCACAGAGTTTAACACAAAGGAAAGGGGGATGTGCGCGACACTGGAAAAGTCTATTTTCTTCTAGAAACGCCTCGTTTTTACTGGCCTCTCCTATTGTTGTCATTGTCTTTGGGCGGCATTGAACAAGGTGGTGGTCTCTATCGGGCGAGGTCGATTCTTGTCTCGGTGCTAGCAGTTGTTCGTGGGCTGTTAATGCGGCCAGACGTGTTGTTATTAGTGGTGCGTCGCCTGGGTGGTGAGATTGGGTAAGTGTATTAGTTGTTGTCTTGCCCATTTTATTTAACTTGGAGCACAATTGCTACAGAAAGTATACGTGCCCATCTCTCACACCCAAGTACTCTTTGAGTATTTCCACGTGTCACCAATAGGGGTCCACCTAGGAGGGGCTAAAACTGTGGCAAAGGTCAAGAAACATTTTTTTTGGCCTGGAATGGAACGGGACGTACGTGACCGAGTTCGAGTCTGTGAGGTTTCTCGCGTTCTAAACCTGCCCCAAATCGTAGGTACGGATTATTATCCTCGGACGTTGCACAATTTCCTATGCAGAGGTTGCATGTTGACCTTTTTGGTCCCTTGCCGAGGTCCAGTGAGGGTAATGTTATTTTACTGACGGTATTGGACGCCTTCTCCAAATTTGTTTGGCTTATCCCCTTGAGGGCCCCCACATCCTGGGCGGTGGTCAAAGCTCTGAATAGAGGAGTTTTCAAGAACTTCGGTTTCCCCTGCTCCATTGTGTCCGACAAGGTAAACCAGTTCTCCTCTCAGTTATTTAAAGATATGTGCTTTTCCAGCGGTATTAGACATTTTACCAATAGCTCATATTATCCAAATCCGAACCATGTCGAACGTTTTCATAAAAACCTTAAAGCCGCTCTGGAGCCTATCATAATCAATTTCATAAGAAATGGGACACCACGCTACTTTGGCTACAGCTGGCGTTCAACTCTGCAACCCACACCAGTCACAAATCTACCCCCACTGAATTGCTATTAGGCTACGAACAGCTGTTATCCATTAATTTACGCTGGGAGTTATATCCAGGGTTTTTGGAAAAAGAATGCAGGAAAAATGGGAAGTCGCGTTCCGAGAGTTGAAAAGGTCGCGCGACCTAGTCGCCCGAAGATACGACGCTCAGAGAGCACTAGGTCTATATAAGGTAGGTGACAGGGTCATGTACGAGCTTAATCCCTTTCGCAGGTGACCTAGCTTGGCGTTTCTGTCAAGGTGGACATCCTGAGTCGGGAGACACATCATTCAAGTGTAGTATTCTACACTCTCATTTCATCGGTTTCATTTCATCTGGTAAACAAGTTCATTCGTGAGGTTAAGAGTCATGACTATGACTCGGTACTCAAACAACAAATCAGCCTTTTCGCAGACATCCTGGCTTGGAGTAACTGTCAAGACAGATGTTCTGAGTCGGGCAACAGCCGAACGGCATGTACGAGCTGCACACCCTGAGTAAAGCGCCGGAAGGAATAACGTTTAAGTTAAACTACAGATGGTCAGAACCGATGGTAATTAGTCAATTTTTGACCCCGGTGACAGTGCTACTAATTGACTCTCTTACCAAATTACCGAGTCACAGACGTCTCAAAACTGAAGCCCTATGCTTAGTGAACTGTCCAGAAGAGATTAAGAGTTTGGGTTTCCTCTTCTCTTAGCATGCACCCTTTATCTATTAGATTTGGTGACTACTACGACGCGTAAGGCGGCAAGGGCCCTTTTTTATTTTGTGTGTGGGCCTTTTCTCTGTAAAGGGAAGTTATTCCGGTTGCGGGGTATATTTTGTAACTGCTCTGATTGACCTTGACTCAATCCTTAAGTAAAGAGGTGGGTGGTCTGTTCGAAAGGACACCCGTAGAGAGGATTAGATGGTGCTATTTTGAGGGACACTTTAAGTACCCTATGTACACCAGGTATTTATTTAATTTAGGAGTGATTTTTTCGTGTATAAAAAGATGTAACATAATATGTTATATTTTAAAAGGTTCCTAAATAAAAATAAATTATGGAAAAAGTATAAGTAAAACTAAAATATTATAGACTACATTAAATGTCGATTAAGGGTCGTCGAAATAATAATAATGGGAATAGGTAAATAAGACTGTATTGATATGAACAATTAAAAATTGTAAACAAATTGAAGTTTCACCTATTTTGGCATAGGGTGGTGAACTCACTTTGCTAATATCATTCTAAATTTATTATATCCTTAAGATGACCGGCCGGTCTAGGTATACAATGTATTTATGAGGCTCAGTATATTATGTTTACTTTGTATTGATGAAGTTCATTCTAGGTTTGGTCTAGGTATACCTTGCATTTATGTAAACGGTTTGATTATTTTGTATTTATTAGGTTAAGTATTAGTTTGTAATTTATTTAGTTATTATTTAGATGCTTTTGTACTGTACAATCATTTATAATTCTTATGTAGAAGGGGGGGAGTGTGTGACGTGTGCATTTTGTGGTGGGCTTAGAAAACTGGAGCGCTAGCGTACGGGATTGTTCAGAGTGTGTTTGTTTGATGTAAAGTGAAGTGATTCTCTCGTGAGACTCGGAACAGTCAACACCTCCTGGCGAGGGTAGGCTAGTCGGCCACCCTACCTCCATCCAGCCCAAAGCACACGTCACGCGAGATTAGTGTACTTGATTTATCGTTGAAATAAACCTTATATTTAATTTCACACTAAAGTTTTACTGACTACTACCAAACGAAATCCACGGAAAGGGATGAGGACAGCGCATCATATATTGAGAGGTGTGGACTGGTGGAGCTACCTCGATGAGATAAAGGACAGGGTATCTAAAGCAGAAAGAGACAGACATATAGACGAAATAAAAAAAAGAAGATAAATACAGAACCAAGACTTGAGACAAAACAGACTGGAAGAAACAACTGAGGAAGATGTGAAAAGGGAAGACGATGGAGATGGAGGAGGAGGAAAAACATCAGACTTAGTCTAGACGTTTCCAAACTGGCGAAACAAAACCAGAAAGTCGAATAAAAAGGAGTGAAGACTAGATTTTGACGAACTCTGGTTATATCTAGAGCTCTAGCTGAGGAAAGGCGTCTCAAGGATACCAGTGATGAATATCTCTGAGGAACCAGGAGAACCTGGAATACCGACTAGGGGAGAAGGAAAGTAAGTGGATACATATGAGACGTCAGAAGTTGTTCCTTACTCGAAGAGCCTTGCCCACTTGGAAACAAGCGTGAGGCTGGACTGGAGCTATCGAGATCTACAGGGATGTTGACTGGTCATGGTAAGAAGTGACCAGAGAAGAAAAAGATAATGAGACTCTCTACAAGGAAGATATAAACTGATTGTGCAGACGACGGCATGAGGCATAAGTTAGGTTATGTTAGATTTAAGTCCAAAGCAGGCATATATAAAACGAGAAGATAGTGAAAATAACTTCAATAGGGAAAGAGGGACAAGTATATTCATAAGCTATCATAAATTAAACAATGGTATTGATATACTCGTATAGTAGACAGGGCTGCAAACAGGCACCGGTCGAGGTAAAATTAGAAATGATCAATAACAGGACAAGTAGTTTTAGTTGTAGTATATGTTTATATTCCAGAAAGTTTATGTGTAAAGTTTTTAGATTAATTATATAGAAGGCATATTGTAATATGAACAGAGCAGAAAAAGTCCTGATTTATAGTAAAATAAGATGTCAGAACAAATGTAAAAGGAAATTGAAAATGAAATATAAAAGTACAAACGAGATTTAGTAGTTAACACACTGGAATGTTCCAAACAATACTGGTAAGAGTAGCGATGTTCAATGAGAGAGATGAATACGCTTCCGCGGACTGGTTTGGTTAGTACAGGCGAGAGTTCAAAACAATAAACAAAATGGTCAGGTCCATTTCTATCGTAATAAGCGTTGTTTTCAATAATGTAATTATTTCCTATAAACATAGTACATTCAAATTAAATTTAAAGTAAGCTATCCAAGACGTTTTTGACGCTACAACCGAGAGGTAGTGATGCTAAAACAGAGGTTTTTCGTGAAGAGAAGAAACCAGCCTTGTATCTTACTAGGCTTAGCAATGCAATATTATAGGGTCTCTACAAAATAATTAATAACGTAATTACGGTTGTACATAACACTGGGTGGGAGGCACTTCCGTACCCAAAAATGTATTTCGGGGGAGGGCGGGTCTGCGTGGTAGGAGCCTGAAGGTGAACAATATTAATAAGGAATTTAACTTTCATTTTATGAACACACTGAAAAGTTAGTTATTATTATTGAACCCTTAAACCCCCTATGGATGACCCTGGTGAGTGGGGTACTTACAAAGTATATACGCAGCGCTCAACCTCCGACAAAATTACATCACAAGAGGCCGGACACGCTCCAGGGTCAGGAGCTGAGACCCCAACTGACAGCTTATTTTTATTTATCACTATTGAGATCTATATATTAATTTTAAAAACAAAAATAGTCTCCTGTCTCTGAATGAATGTTTGAACCCCAAATAGGTGCTCAGAATGTTCAACTTTTTACTTATTTTAGTTTAAAGAAGTTTTAGTAGTTAATCACTATTTCCCCACTTTGAGTGACTAGATGTATATAGTGACTCTTTATCCATTCTGAATTATGTAAAATTATAGCAACAGAGCTCATTTAGTGAACAAATACAATGGGGTCGAGAAAACTGGCTTTGGTCTTATTTTCATTTTTCATTAAACGTTAAAATACAATTTTAGATAAATTGCAGTTACTAGCTAAAAATTATTACACATTACACTTTTTACTGGCTTGAAGGAAGAAACAAGAGGGCACACACTACCTCAGAATGGTTACATATTACATTATTTTATGTGTTCAAGGGGAGGAGTGTAGGGGGTACGAGAAAAGTCCAGTGTTTTTTATTTAGTTTTTATATTCAAACTATTTTGACCCAAATAAACCAAATATCACTCCATATAGAAACATGGAGTTAAATCTTTTTCACATAGTACTATCAACAGCTGTTGTTGAATATCTGTAACGAAAATGAAGGCATTATCTCACAAGTTTTTTCATTCTGTAACCCCACTCCCCTCCTTTTTATTATACCATAAATAAAAGTCAGGTTGAGCACAAGAGAGTTTATTTTTTTATTCCAACAAAAACAATATTCGAAGAGAGAGGGCGAGACAATCCCAGCGTTAGGCGTAGATATCAATACGATAAGGCCACAATAAACAATACTGAAATAAACGATTTGGGGCACGAACCCAAGCTCTAAGATGGCTGGCTAAGAGACCCACAATATTAACATACATTTTAATTGACCTTCGTACATATATGTCGTATATAATGATAATAATTGAAGATTGAAACAATAACCTGAAGACTAAAAACAATCATAAAGATATAGACTAGTCGCCATCGGCGACTCTCCAATAACTAACTTAGATGGCAAAGTGCCCTAGAAAAAGTTTTATCCATACAGCCATATAAGGCCAAAATATAGAACCAAGATCCATTATTAACAAGACTTATAAAATCGAGTAACCTGACTGCTAACAAAACTAACAAACTAAGAGCGCGGGCTCGTGGCCCCAGATTTGACCAACTAAGTACAGATCTATAGAAATTTAATTCATCAATAATAACAAGTAATACAATCATTCAACATGATTCTACTAAACTACCCAAAGGGTATATTTTAACAAATATCCCGCATATCAAAATGGCTGTGTTAAAAGTTTCAAATCCACCCGTGAAGCGGATGAGATGCGTTAGCCTATACAATAATTTATTTAAGTCCAACTGCGCAACCATGATCTCTACTAAAAATCTCGCAGCCTAAATTTAGAATAACGAAAGTTAAATCTTAAGCCGATATCGCCAAAACAGTAATTTAGAATCCATCATAAGCCAAACAGAATTTTGATATAAACAAACTAAATCTAATTTGACACTAAGTGTCTCACCTAGAGAATGCGGAGAAATGTGCGTCATGGCTATAGAGTCCTGCCATTATATACACATAAGTTGAGTCACGTGTTCTCACAGCGCGGGAAGCAGGATTGTGAAAAGGGGGGGAGGGGAGTGCATAGTTCTGGAACATTCTCAACCAGTCTGGGTATAATTCAAATCGCGCGCCGTTCAACCGACCGTTGATACCACCACACAGTTTTCAGCGCGCACGGATCTGCGCATGTCAATCGTCTCTTGTTTTTCTTTGGGCGGGGCACATCTAGAGGCGGACTTCGAGCCACGGTCCCTCCGCTCAGTTAGAAACAAGTCGAGCCATGATGTGTACGTAGTGTGGAGCCTCGTTGTAGACCAGCCAAATGGGGACAGAATCGGTGAGCCAAAATAATCCTTTTCTTTTCATGTTGTAACGAGGTTACAATTCGTTTAAAAAGTTTATTAGATAATGCCATTATTCTCTTGAGATGTATTTAAAAACTCTTGGTATCACCATGTGAAGAAGAATTAACTCCATGTTTCTACTAAAGCAATATTTTATTAATTTGGGTAAAAAAAAGTTTTGATATAAAAACTTAAAAAAAAAACACTAAATTTTTCACGTCCCCTACATCCCCACCTCATATGATTGCCATGGAAACTGAGATGGCGATGCCAAAAGTAATTTTTATTAAGGAGTGAGTCATCACCAATATGGCTCATATGTTTGTGTGTGTCCAACTTTTCCTACAAAACACCCTACTCGAATTATTCCACCAAATATCTTCTCATTCATTTTTAGGTGAGTAGTTATGTCCATGGGGTCAGAAGTCCCTCCAAAGCTAATTCTGTATAAAGTTCAGTTTATCTGAACTATTGGAGTGAAGAAATCACATCTATCATTTTTAGGTGAGCAAAAGCCCCCCTAAAGTATTTTTTTAGAAAGCGGGCCCTACACTTTATTCTAGCTAATTTAGTGAAGAAGTGGCATAACTATCATTTTTAGGTGAGGAATTATGGTAAGGGGATAGGAGCCCACAAATATATATTAAATTTTATCAAGTGCATTTTATCAGAACAATTTGAGTGAAGAAATCACTTCTCTATCATTTTTAGGTGAGTTGCAACCAGGGGGGGGGGGGGGCGCAAACCAGGTTAGTTAAA
>CABFVX010005267.1:0-31083 GCA_902151425.1 Timema shepardi | reverse complement strand
GGAGTGGCAGTACTGTAGATCAGTGTTAAATATAAAATATTAATTTACTAGATAGAACAAAATTAAAATGAAGTTTTTCCAAGACTACAAACGCCTTTCCTTAATATTTAATTTAGTTATAAGTAAACCGTACCATAGGCTGAAAGCTCTAAGATGTTAGATTTCCATTTCCCTTGGGAGGGATGTCAAGGTTTTAAATTCCCAGCCATGCACACTTGAGGGTGGGTTCCCAAATAAGATTTTAACATCCCCCCCGCTAACTAGGATATATTTCTTTTAAACTGACATTTTGATCCCTATCTCTTATGTAAAGTAAATACTTGGTGTTAAAACTACTAGTCAAATGATGAAGATGATAATAAGGTCATTTTTATAAATAAATTTATGGTAATTTTGTATGCACACACAAAACAAAATTATAATTGTTTTGGGGGAAGGATTGTTGGATTTACTATACAACTTATTTACTATTATATTAAGATATAATTAGCTGTTCATCATGATCCATGCCCCTCTTTGGTGTCCGCATGGTCTAGGGTGTCACTCTCACAATACATTAGACTGCCGATGACGGGGAGGTTGTGGTTTGAATCTCAGTCGGGTGTACTAAGATTGTATTTTTACTAAATGGTTTTCCATTCACCCTACAAGCAAATGAGAGTTAAGTTCCTCTAAATATATCTTTACTCATCCTTAACACTTTAGCGTAACTAGTAGGCCTACATATGCGTGCAACCCTAAAACTCGTATTAAGACGCGGTGATAGTGAAAACTCTTCATCTTGTGTATACAAATGAAGACATGCAAGTTTTGTCAATAACTCCACACACCTTCTTAATTGTAAGTAAGTCGATGTGTCAGCAGGTTTGATTACTTTGAGTTCACCGCGTTTGCGTCATAAACAAACCAGTCTGTATTGTTGTCGCCTCATCCCTTGTAGGTAATATTAATGTTTTTGCAGCATCCCCTCACATCCCCCACCCCCACCCTGAACATTCAGTTTGTAATGATAGCCAAGATGCTTTTGTAAATTGTAAAGAAGTATATATTGCATTAAAAATAGGGTTTATATGGAAGTGGAACAGATTGAAATCGGGAAGAAAGAACGGGAAGGCAAACCAAAGTAAAATACGACGTACGTAGGCTATAAATCCGCCATTGATAGCTGGATTTAAAGGATTCTGGGAAGTTGTGGTTTCGAATTGCAACGTAGAGCCAGCAAAATATTCAAACACTACACAAATCCCCGTTCTTATTCTTTTTCATATTTATTGTTTATTTAACTGTGTCGTCGAGCAATATATTGGTTGTATGATATTTCTATAAATAAAAGCTAATAAAAATAATTAATTTTAAAAACCTAGACTCAAAACGGTTATATGTTGATTAAACGCCTTTTACCTTTTTTTAAAAAAACATATACTAACTTTTTAAACCTATAATGAACCAAAATATTTAAATTCGTGTATTTTTTGAAAATATTATGTTTAGAACTGTGTTCATTAAATTCTTAGGCCAAGGGATAGGGATGAGAAAAGTAGTTTTAGTGAAACTTCACCCGCTTTAGAGTAACTCTGCCTGATAAATCACATTACATCACATGTGAAAAACCACTCAGAGTAAACCCAAACTAAATTCAAACATCGACCTTCCCGTCTTAAGCAATTCAATATATTGTAAGCCTGAAGCCATAGACAGCGGGACTATTGTTAAAGAGTATTTCTAGAGCGTAAAAATACATTTTAGTTTAAAAACAAATAATCTAGAGTATGGAGTATTCTTAAATTAATTTCGATACCATGTCTTACATAACTTCAAATTAATTCCTCATAGTAATAAGCTAAAGTGTGTTTGCATATTTTTAAGGCTGCACTATCGATGATGAATTATATTTTATCTTTAAACTTGCCTCCCTAAATAAAGCATCTTCCTATTGATATAATTATTCCTTTTTTTTTTATTACCAAAAGAGAAGGAAATATATACGTTTAAAAATTGTTTTTTTTTCTCTATTTAAATTAACTTGATAATCTGGGATTTGTTTATTGTGTCTGACAGAGCTAACTTAGTATAATCAATTTATATCAAACATATTGTCACAAAAGCGTTATAAGATATCTTCATTTTAAGATTTGATACATAATTGAAATTTATAATCTAAAATTCCACATGAATTTATTTTTATTTTATTTTTTATTTTTTTTATTTTTATTTTTTTTATTTTTTCTACTGGTTTGATACAATCCTCTATTTCTTCCTATCCTGTGCCAATCTAATCATAGCCTTTCACTGTACTCTTTATCAACTAATTAACCAAACATGTAGGCTATGCCTCAAAATGTGCTCTACCATCCTATCTTTACTTTTTAATTATACATATCTAAAGAAAGTATTGTAATCATGAATATCAATTTCGAGATTATGAGAATCTTTACGTTTTATGTGAACCTGAACCACAAAAAATAGAATTTAGCAATTCTGTATGTCCCAATGTATATATATATATATATATATATATATATTTATGTGTGTGTGTATACTATATATAGGTCTAGTGCACACATCAGCCAATACTAACTTTTTAGAATACATTCTAAGTGAATAAAATATATTTTAAGACATATATTGTCATTTACAAATTGCAAAGATAAATGTTAAATTATTTAGTTTATAAAATTGAATATTGAAGATAAATTTCATTATAATTAAAACCCTATACAAGTTATTTGTACGCTAATTATATCTGAGTTTACTAGAACGGAAATATCTCCGCAGAGATACACGAGGATTGTACAGTTTTACTAACACAGAAATATCTCCGCAGAGATACACGAGGATTGTAGAGTTTTACTAGCACAGAAATATCTCCACAGAGATACGCAAGTATTGTAGAGTTTTACTAACACAGAAATATCTCCGCAAAGATACGCAAGGATTGTAGAGTTTTACTAGAACAGAAATATCTCCACAGAGATACGCAAGTATTGTAGAGTTTTACTAGAACAGAAATATCTCCCCAGAGATACGCAAGTATTGTAGATTTTTACTAGAACAGAAATATCTCCGTAGAGATACACGAGGATTGTAGAGTTTTACTAGCGCAGAAATATCTCCACAGAGATACACAAGGATTGTAGAGTTTTACTAGCATGGAAATATCTCTGCAGAGATACACAAGATTTGTAGAGTTTTACTAGAACAGAAATATCTCCGCGAGGATACACGAGGATTGCAGAGTTTTATCTCCACAGAGATACACAAAGATTGTAGAGTTTTACTAGAACGGAAATTTCTCCACAGAGATACACGAGGATTGTAGAGTTTTACTAACACAGAAATATCTCCGCAGAGATACACGGGGATTGTAGAGTTTTACTAGCACAGAAATATCCCCACAGAGATACGCAAGTATTGTAGAGTTTTACTAACACAGAAATATCTCCGCAGAGATACGCAAGGATTGTAGAGTTTTACTAGAACGGAAATATCTCCACAGAGATACGCAAGTATTTTAGAGTTTTACTAGCACAGAAATATCTCCGCAGAGATACGCTAGTATCGTAGAGTTTTACTAGAACAGAAATATCTCCACAGAGATACGCAAGGATTGTAGAGTTTTACTAGAACAGAAATATCTCCGTGGGGATACACAAGGATTGTAGAGTTTTACTAGAACATAAATATCTCCGCGGGGATACACGAGGATTGTAGAGTTTACTAGAACGAAAATATCTCCGCAGAGATACACAAGGATTGTAGAGTTTTACTAGAACAGAAATATCTCCGCAGAGATACACGAGGATTGTAGAGTTTTACCTGAACACCTCCCGAATACGGAACACTTCCCTGTCAGCTACCCTCAGTACATCCCGGCCGAGATTCAAATCTCAAACCCTCCTGGTAAGCTATTGGATTACTCCATCTAGATATCAAATGACACCTGGACATGGGAATTCGCACATTTGTAGCCGACAATTTCGGACTCTGATTCTGGTCACAGGATGAATCCTGGATAGCTCAGCATCGACGTACTAAGCCGAAGGTCCAGTGTTCTCTCTCTTGGATCATGAACTTAAATAAATAGTACAACCTCTTATTTAGCGTGTATATGATAATACATACATACACATATATTCAGTACAAAGATTATTAAGGGCTACTGTTTTAAAAGAACGCATATATCTTTCGTGTGGGCGATTATTGCGTCTCTTAGGGATTAAAGCGAAAAAGAGGAAACGCAACATTTCCAAGTTTTTTTTCTCCCCGGGGTATATGATGCAAGACAGAGTTCTGTGAGAGGTCCTGACCCTCATAAAGCTCCCGATTTAGATCCCCTACACCATGGAATCTCCAAACTACTAAGTTCCCAGCAAGGAACGATGTATACGGGCGAGAGGTTACGCCTCCCTCCTGAAAGTGTGAGAAAATCCCGATGGCGGATGCTTGTCGATGTACAGTTTCCTTTCACAAGGGAGAGGTTTTTTAAAAACTTGACACTGTTTAAGCCGTAAATTCTAAATCTAGATTAAACCAAGTTAAGGTTAAATGAGGAAACGTGCTGGATTTGTCTCTCTCTCTCTCTCTCTCGACCCTGAGGTGAACTCGATATACCTAAACCGTTAACTTCTTTCTTCCCAAGTCTGTGACAGTTCCTCTCTTTGAGAAGTAATGATGGATGAATATAGCTTGAGCCTATAAGAGTAGTGAGGCTCGATAGTTTTTGCTATAGTCGGCACTATGAATTAATCTCAGTTCTCTAGACCGGAGACGAGACTGAGGTGGAGCGTTACAAGGTAGATAAACTTTGTAAGCGTCAAGGATCGAACCCTAGGACCTCTGAACCAGTAGGGAGGGTTCTCTTACCACGAGATCATAGGACATGCTTTAATCTCGCCATTTGTCGTTGAATGACGATCACCCTTAGCCCGCAATCCCTACCATTACACTGTGATACATTCTATAAATGTTCCACCATTCGTCGCTCTCTCCGCACGTACACAGGTCATCTCTCTCCCACATGCAAACTATCTCTCTCCTCATACAGGTTATCTCTCTCCCACACATTGATTACTACCCGTTCATGCTATTGTGTTGAATACGAGAGTAGATGTAAGTTTATCTAGGTCCCGTATTACGCGTGTTGATGAGTACAAGGGCTGGTTTTCTAGTAAGGTTCACAGTTCACAGCCGCTATAACCTTGACGGATAACTTCCACCCCGCGATGTGGGTATCCCACCCTCAATCTCAATCTTGCGCGTAAGCCGTACTCTGAACAAGGGCTTAAGAACGTAGCTTATGGTTTACACATCTGTGCAAGATTAACTATGAACTTTCCAAGTC
The DNA here is from genome assembly GCA_902151425.1 of Timema shepardi. Taxonomy (NCBI): domain Eukaryota; kingdom Metazoa; phylum Arthropoda; class Insecta; order Phasmatodea; family Timematidae; genus Timema; species Timema shepardi. The sequence continues at coordinate 25,742 of CABFVX010005267.1, read as the reverse complement.
ATAGAGTCACACGCTCTGTGGGAAAGTATGGCTTAGAATACTCACGCTTCCCTATATATAGAGCTAACCCCTTCTAGATGAAAACATTAGTTACTATCTACATTCTAGAGGAAAAATATCTCCGCAAACGATAAGCCGGTTCGCTATGTTGTTCAATGCGCAAGGATACTCGAGCGATGAAATAGTATTCGTATTCAAGGATATGAGCGTTCTACATTTTGAACCCTTTGAGGAGGCTAACTACAAGTTTTTACCTCCATTCAAGATCGATAACCTCTCCGCATCGAGCAGGAGAAATGTAGATTGGGTGAGCGAGTATTATCACGGGCTATCTTGGTGCGATGGTGAAGTACAGTACTCGAATCTTCGTTCTATCATATTTTCTCATCTGGAGCGGTACACATCATGGTTATCGATCTATATTAAAGGAACTGAGAAGATGTTATGGTTGCAGAGTATCATCGCTGACGATAGAGAAAAGTATAACTTTTGCAAGCTAGGCAAACTAGGTTGTCCTTCTCTAAACAAGCTTAAAAAACAGTACGAGGTGGCTAAGTGTTATACTCATTCTGGTACGATCTACTCGTGCGCCACGGAAAATGTGCGACTACTCAACGAATGGTTTAAGTCTGATCAGGCAAGAGTTTTGCGCGAGCATGTGTAAGGGGAGTGTACGCAGTGTAACTAATTCAAATACTGTTGAGCTAAGGTAATTTGAAAGAATCGATTTTTATAACTTGTTGCCAACATTGTGAGAAAAAACACGTAAATATATTTTTATAGGTTAACAGATATAATCGATTTAGATAATTTTGTAATATTCTGTTATTGAGGAAATACCAATATCTGAAAGAGTCAATTTGTATAACTTTAACATTGTGCAGCTCATTTGTAAAAGTTAATATAACCGATTTCTCGTATACTTTTTAGCTGACTCTCTAGGTAATTTGTATAACACAATGTCAACATTGAGGGAAAAAACGTAAATATATTTTTTATAGGTTAACAGATATAATCGATTTAGATAATTTTGTAATATTCTGTTATTGAGGAAATACCAATATATCTGAAAGAGTCAATTTGTATAACTTTAACATAGGACAGATCATTTGTAAAAAACCGCGTAATTAGTGCATAAGCGTATAACACGACCGGGTAGTAAGACACTGTGCAAGGGATTTGAACCCCTAACCTCCCAGCCCCCCGAAAAAACAAGCATACCAACCAGAATCTCAACTTTCAATTCATAATTGTGAAAGGAGTATCTATAATTACATCCATGATACATTTTAGGCTAGTTTTTTTTCAGAATGATACGTAAAAAAATATAATTCTGTCAAATGTTTTATACCATATCAAACAATATTATTTAATATTTTATTTGCTATAGGATGAGTATATTTCGGCAATAATTTCAATATATTCAAGTATTGTAATTTTATCTTCTATGTAATCTAAAACATTACTTGGAAGGATGAACAAAAGTGTTTTTTTTTTCAGAATGATACGTAAAAAAATATAATTCTGTCAAATGTTGTATACAGGCAAATGTTTTATTCTTTTTTCGGAGAGAATGAATTTAATTTTTAATAATCTTTGTACTGAATATATATGTATGTATCATTGTAATCTTTAAGAATATACACATTAAATAATAGGTTGTACTATTTATTTAGCCTTTGTTCATGATCCTGTTATAGTAAAACCCTATTAATTTTTGACTACATAGAATATGTTTTTTTTACTACTGTATGAGGATCGAACCGTGCCTATTGTATAGTGTCTAAGGGTTAAAGACGAACATAAAGGGACCTAATTAGATGCGAGTTAACTAGCATAAATAATTTAGTATCTTTCTTCATTAATTATTCAATACCAAAAAAACTTGTAGAAGTAAAATGAGTATCCATTTAAGATTATATTCTGTGAGCTAACAATACCTAGCGTTCGGAATGAATCTTTTTTTAAGACCATGTTTTGAAGACCATAGATATGTATGCAGATCAAGAGAGAGAGAGAAGAGAGTATCCTTTTAAGGGTATGTTCTGCAGGTTTGATTCCCGTGGAATCTCAGCGCTCGATGGTTGACGCCTGCACAATTACAGCACATCCATCATGGATACTGATCCTGGGGTACAGGATGAATCCTGGATAAATGAGGTAATCCAATAGCTTCGACTTTGGTAAAAAAAACTCCACAATCCTTGTGTAACTAAGCTGGAGATATTTCTGTGCTAGTAAAACTCTACAATCCTCGTGTATCTCTGTGGAGTTATTTCCGTTCTAGTAAACTCTACAATCCTTGTGCAACTAAGATGGAGTTATTTCTATGCTAGTGTAATTAGTATATATATCAGGGCTATATAGTAAGGGCTGTCCCAGTTCTTTGATGCTAACGCTGCCGCCTTGGTTCCACTAGTTGGAGGGGGAAGCACTGGCGTGACGTCACCGGCCAGACACAGCGCGGCACCTTCCAAATCACCACGTGTTAATACAGTGATATTCCAATGCGTGATGTTTACTCATTTCGAATTGTAATTGGCTTTCCTTAGAGAAGAAAGGCTTACTGTTAGACGTAGGCCTACTCTTTTAGCTGCTTTAGAAAGAATTGAAAATTTAAGCCCTAAAAAACCACGCGTCGAAACAAATGAAATTGTTCCGAGTTATTCCGCCTTTGAAGAAGATAAAATTCTTAAGTGTGATAACTGTGTAAACTACGAGCAATTTCTCGACGAAACTAAAACACCGAGGAAAACTGTAGATGCCTTAAAAATCTAGTTGAACGTATTTAAGAAGGAGAAACAATTATTTTTTTAAACATATGCTCGAAAATCTAAAAGCCTTTCTAAACAAATTAGTAAGCATGTTAGGGTAACAAAATCACTCTAGCGACAATTATGCTTAATTAAACGTAAATATGAAGAAAAATATCGTTTAACTGTTTCGCAAAACTGTTAACACCCCACAACTCAAATCATTGGCACGTAAGGGTAAAATGATTCGATGGACAAGTGAAGACATTTCACGCTCCGTTATGATAAGAGCCCTATCTCGTAAAGCGTATGATTTTTGGAGAGAAAAACTTGTATTCCCTTTGCCTTCCTCGTCAACTCTATGTAGGTGGTGTGCTAGTTTACCTGTTTTCCTGGTATTCTTAACAATGTACTGCCACTGGTTTCAAAATGCTGTGAAGATTTACCTACAACAGATAAACTGTGTGTGCTATGTTTTGATGAAATTCACATAGACAGCAGGGTTGTCTACGATGTTGGATTGGACCAAATTATCGGCCCTTACTCCAAAGTTAAAGTTGTGCTAATTAGAGGACTATCAGCTAAATGGAAACAGCCAGTGTATTTTGATTTCGACAAGACTATGAATGAATCATTGCTTTTCCTGATTATTAACGCTGTAGAGTCTTCAGGAATCCAAGTATGTGCCATTGTTTATGATTTATGAGGCTGTGAAGGAACACTGTGGAAGGAGCTCAAAATAACCACAAAAAACACACATTTTATCAATCCTGCTGATTGCGATAGAAAAGTGTGGGTTTTTGCTGATATGCATCACTACGTCAAGCTTTTGAGAAACCCCTTTCTCGACCAAGGACTTATTTTAGAAGATAATACAGAGATCAATGCGGATATTTTGACTGATGTTTTACAGAGGGACACAAGTGAAGTTAAACTGTGCCACAAACTTGATCCTTCTTTATATTATTATTATTATTATTATATTATGAACAATATTATTAGAAGTTCTTGTAAATAAGATTAGAATAATATCAATAGAAAATAAATATATACTTTTTAAATTACTGTATATTTAAAATTAATAAGTTTTTCAGTGAGTTCAACATATTCGTATAGTAACTGATATATTGATAGCATGTAGGCCTACTCAAATAGTATATAAAGTGTTATGTATTAGTTTTGCGTATGTATGTACATGTAGGAAGCTTATGGTAGGGCTATTATAGTATTATATAATTTTGTTAATAAAAACATATAATTTGTTTTTGTTCTAATAAGTGTTGTTATATTGTTAAATTATATACTTATTTTTCTGTGTTATTATTACTATTATTATATTATGAACATTATTATTAGAGGTTATTGTAAATTTCAAGAAGGTTTGGCTTGAATTAATTCTATTTACTACTTTGTATAGTGATTAATATCACTAGTTTAAATATTATTGACGGACCAGTCTTTCTGACAAGCCTCATTCAGTCTATCTAAAACCAGGCGCGCTAAAATAGCTCGTAACTAAACACGTCAAACTGAGAAAAGTATTTAAGCTACAGAGATGAGTCTTATATCTAAATAAAATTCAGTTCATGGTCATCATTTCGTACGCTTATACTATTCATCTATTTTAATTAGGAAAAAACTTTTCAACAGAGTGAAAATGTGTCTGCTATAAGAACTTCATTATAGTTCTTTCATTAGAAAACAATTTTTTAAAAGCAAACCAATTGGGATATGGGAATTTTAATAATTTCTTCGTGTCTTAAAAGGTTTTTATAACAAATTCTGAAAAAATGACTGTGATTGTTCGAGTAGTTTACGAGAAAATGTGAGTTATGTTTTGGAACTTTTGAGCGTTCTTTGTGTGTCATTCGAGCTCTATCAGGCCGATGACGTCACGTCTTGAATGAGAGAGGACCACCTCCAGAGCCGTAGTGAGACAGCCCTTACTATATAGCCCTGATATATATACATTCTTCCTTAATGGGTAGTATGACGCGGTTAGTAAAACGAAACTTGTCTTGAAACAGCACTAAATTAGAGGGTTTTCATTTTGTACTATACCTACCAGGAACGATCGCAGTTTGTGTAAATGTAGCCATATTTGCACTGAGGGAGAGGGCAAAAACACTTCAGTGCGCAGAGCTGAGGTTCGAACTCTTACCCTCAAGGTTTGTTTGTTGAAAATAAGCCGGGTTAAACCCTGCTTCGGTGGACACATGGTCTAAGTCATCACACTTAGATTCTTGGAGGATTGGAGTTTGAATCCATACTCAAGGTTTGTTTGTTTTAGAAAACCTGCTTCGGTGGACACACGGTCTTTGAAAATAAGCCGGGTTAAAACCTACTTCGGTGGACACCTGGTCTAAGTCGTCACACTTTCAGTAGATTCTTGGGAGATTGGAGTTTTAATCCATACTCAAGGTTTGTTGAAAATAAGCCGAGTTAAACCCTGCTTCAGTGGACACATGGTCTAAGTCGTCACACTTAGATTCTTGGTGGATTGGAGTTTGAATCCATACTCAAGGTTTGTTGAAAATAAGCCGGGTTAAAATCTGCTTCGGTGGACACATGGTCTAAGTCGTCACACTTTCAATAGACTCTCGGGAGATTGGAGTTTGAATCCATACTCAAAGTTTTTTTGTTTTAGAAAACCTGCTTCGGTGGACACACGGTCTTTGAAAATAAGCCGGGTTAAAACCTGCTTCGGTGGACACATGGTCTAAGTCGTCACACTTTCAATAGATTCTTGGTGGATTGGAGTTTGAATCCATACTCAAGGTTTGATGAAAATAAGCCGGGTTAAAACCTGCTTCAGTGGACACATGGTCTAAGTCGTCACACTTTCAATAGATTCTCGGGAGATTGGAGTTTGAGTCCATACTCAAGGTTTGATGAAAATAAGCTGGGTTAAAACCTGCTTCTGTGGACACATGGTCTAAGTCATCACACTTTCAATAGAGTCTCGGGAGATTGGAGTTCCTTAATGGCTAGTGGGTGAACATACGGTCTAAGTCATCACACTTTCAATAGATTAGATTCTAAGGGGATTGGAGTTTGAATCCCGGTCGGTTATACTCAAGGTTTGTTGAAAATAAGCCGGGTTAAAACCTGCTTCAGTGGACACATGGTCTAAGTCGTCACACTTTCAATAGATTCTCAAGAGATTGGAGTTTGAATCCATACTCAAGGCTTGTTTGTTTTAGAAAACCTGCTTCGGTGGACACACGGTCTAAGTCGTCACACTTTCAATAGATTCTCGAGAGATTGGAGTTTGAATCCATACTCAAGGCTTGTTTGTTTTAGAAAACCTGCTTCGGTGGACACATGGTCTAAGTCGTCACACTTTCTAGTTTCTCGGGAGATCGGAGTTCCTTAATGGCTAGTGGGTGAACACACGGTCTAAGTCGTCACACTTTCTAGATTCTCGGGAGATCGGAGTTCCTTAATGGCTAGTGGGTGAACACACGGTCTAAGTCATCACACTTTTTAGATTCTCAGGGAATTGGAGTTTGAATCTCGGTCGGGAGTATCCCGGTCGGGTATACTCAAGGTTTGTTGAAAATAAGCCGGGTTAAAACCTGCTTTGGTGGACACACGGTCTAAGTCGTCACACTTTCTAGATTCTCGGGAGATTAGAGTTTGAATCCATACTCAAGGTATTTTTTAGAAAACCTGCTTTGGTGGACACACGGTCTAAGTCGTCACACTTTCTAGATTCTCGGGAGATTGGAGTTTGAATCCATACTCAAGGTTTGTTTGTTTTAGAAAACCTGCTTCGGTGGACACACGGTATAAGTCGTCACACTTTCTAGATCCTCGGGAGATTGGAGTTCCTTAATGGCTAGTATGACGTGGTTAGTAAACGAAACGTTTCCCCTCTCTGCCCCAGCAATTCCTATCCATGTCGGAAGACATCCCCCACCGCGTCAGGACCGGCCCCCCCTGCAGCCCCCTCACACCCGCATCCTCCCGCGATATCATCAAGCAACGCCTCCGCGTCACATATCATCTACCCCCACCACACATCCACCCCTCTCTGCCTCAGTTTTCCTGGATTAATCTTACTGATGCAGAACACCAAAACGAGAAAATATAAATCAAAACTACGTGCACCTGTGGCCTGAATTATACTGATCACCAGTGTTGCTATGAAGTAATGACAAAGAACTTGAGATGCAAAGAGCTCTAACGGCAATGACACTTTACTCGTCTATGTTCTAGGATAATCTCGAAGCTCTAAGGAACTGTTTAGAAGCTATGGTGTCATGCGTATATTGTTCTCGAGTGTTCTATATGTTGTCTCCCACCCTATTTCCCGTAATTTATTTTCTCTGGGTTGTGTTGTATATATAGTGGCGGCAGGACATCTTGTCGTCACTCTTGGACTTGATTATATTTGGGGAAGGAGAAGCTCCGGCTTTAGATTGTTAAAATGTAAGGTCTAAATTTTCTTTGGCAGTTTTAATATATTTTCCTTTTATTTAAAATTTTTTTTACGTATTTCAAAATTCTCTTTCAGCCATTTTTTAAATGCTTTAAATAAAAATAAGATCTTTTTTTTACCTATACGTGGTTAATTTGTAACTTAGTCACGTCAATAATATCGATTGTTGAGAAAATGTCGATTTAATTACTCGCTCTGAGAAGGATCGATCATTAAACTTAGGATATTATCGATATCTTTAACTTTGTTTAATAATGTCAATATTGAATTCTATTAGTTACATATTTGATATTTTGACCTTTTGTAAATATTTAGAACTTATTAACTGGGCTTTAATTTACATAATGCGTAGAATAATCTTATTTTACTATGAACTCATTGAGCTTCAACGAATGGTTATTTAAATATCTTTTGAGAAGTTTTATGAAATATTTTGTTATTATAATGAGATTGGTTAGCGTTAACCGCATAACGGTATAGGGGGTAATTGTTCTGAGATTATTATGATATTTTTGAATTAATTCTTATGTTTTTTAAGAAATGTATTTTGATAGTTAACTAATGGGGATAACATGATTATGACAGTTATTCCGTAGAGAATCTTTACTGATGGAAATCTTGACGTAATGATAAGGTTGTTGTTGTTGAGCTAAATTATTATTATTATTATTATTATTATTATTATTATTATTATTATTATTATTATTATTAGCACCACGTCTTACTACCCGTTCGGGCTATACGCACTTACGCTCATGTTTAATGGTAGGGATATTGTGCAATGAAATGGAGGACCAACAGTTTAACGTGGAATCCGAACCACGGTGGAGGCCTGGCATTGTTGAGCTAAAGCCACATTTGATTATGTTGTTGTTCTTTAACGCTGGCGCTCAAAATGATTGATTGATGTTTTTCTTTTAGAACTTCGCATGTCGTCAGAATGTAGGAATAATAAGCTTGTTGAAAGCTTCTTGTATATTTCAAAGATTATCACTATATAATATATTATTATATATTTTCATATGATATTAACTTATTGATGAATAAATATCAACTTAAAACTAGTTCATCCATTTATTAGTCTAATGGTTCACCATACCCATAGGTAGTGTATTTTTACATGTCTTTTCGTTTTACTTTAATTTTGAGATATATACCTTTTTGTTAATGAGCTCTACGAGGTTGGCCGTCCATATATTTACTTCCGTAACTGGTGTGGGTTGCGAGATCTGAGTTTCAAATGTTTGTCCTCAGGCATTCAAAGGACAGAACTCCAATCGCTCACTCATATTGCCCCCTTTTTGCTCCCTTGTTATTCATTGTTGTTTGGACCGTCTGTTTATTCGTTATTTTAGCTAAGCAGGGTTCAGCCGTATTTAAGAAACTGCACCCCAAATCTCTCTCGTTTCTTAAAAAATAACTATCAAGCAAATACCTAACCAATTAAACTTTCAAAATGTTTCTTTGTTTTATTTATTTGTCACGTTGAAACCTTAATATTTAAATTGCTTATTAATTTACAAAATATTATTATTATTATTATTATTATTATTATTATTATTATTATTAGCACCACGTCTTACTACCCGTTCGGGCTATACGCACTTACGCTCATGTTTAATGGTAGGGATATTGTGCAATGAAATGGAGGACCAACAGTTTAACGTGGAATCCGAACCACGGTGGAGGCCTGGCATTGTTGAGCTAAAGCCACATTTGATTATGTTGTTGTTCTTTAACGCTGGCGCTCAAAATGATTGATTGATGTTTTTCTTTTAGAACTTCGCATGTCGTCAGAATGTAGGAATAATAAGCTTGTTGAAAGCTTCTTGTATATTTCAAAGATTATCACTATATAATATATTATTATATATTTTCATATGATATTAACTTATTGATGAATAAATATCAACTTAAAACTAGTTCATCCATTTATTAGTCTAATGGTTCACCATACCCATAGGTAGTGTATTTTTACATGTCTTTTCGTTTTACTTTAATTTTGAGATATATACCTTTTTGTTAATGAGCTCTACGAGGTTGGCCGTCCATATATTTACTTCCGTAACTGGTGTGGGTTGCGAGATCTGAGTTTCAAATGTTTGTCCTCAGGCATTCAAAGGACAGAACTCCAATCGCTCACTCATATTGCCCCCTTTTTGCTCCCTTGTTATTCATTGTTGTTTGGACCGTCTGTTTATTCGTTATTTTAGCTAAGCAGGGTTCAGCCGTATTTAAGAAACTGCACCCCAAATCTCTCTCGTTTCTTAAAAAATAACTATCAAGCAAATACCTAACCAATTAAACTTTCAAAATGTTTCTTTGTTTTATTTATTTGTCACGTTGAAACCTTAATATTTAAATTGCTTATTAATTTACAAAAAAAAAAAAGTGGCAAGTTGTACTATTTTTTTGCAAGCTCTTGAAAATTCTCAAGGTACCCCGGACATGGACTCACGTAACCCCAGGGTTCCACGTGACCCTGGTTGGGAACCACTGCTCTAGGACAAGAGAGACAGGCATAGTGAAATAATTTTTTTCTGTTTCGGGAGGTCATGAAACGTCGACATATTTTGGATCAAAATATTTGAGTTCGATTATTTTGACAAGGGATCGAGGGATTAAAGGATCCAGATAAAAAGTTAATAAATACTAAAAATATAAGAAGATAATTGTACATTGTAATTTAAAAAAATATAATAGCTTAAGCTTAAAAAAATTTGTAGAGATTGAGAACTTTACCTTGATTTTGGTTGGGAGAACCGCAAAGAAAATTCACACATGCGTATTTCTTTGCGGCTAACATTTATAACATTTTAATAAATTATCTACGCTATTTTATAGATGTTGATAATATATATCAAAAGTAAAATCTGTATATGGAATGACTTCATTTGTGAATGTATTAAAATATTTTTAGAAACTTAAGAGACTAGTTTATACTCTTCTTCCTACCAAGATCATACTATAGGTGTCATTTTCTGTATGATTTTCTATAGCTCTTATGTTTTTAAATAAAAAATATGTATTAATTTTAATTTTAAGATAGTTAATTGAATTTTTTAAATTGGTTTGCTAATATAGGTAGTGATACTTGAGCTTATAAGCCTCGGTAGCGCAGTTGGGAGCGCGTAAGTCTCATAATCTTAAGGTCGTGAGTTCAATCCTCACTCGGGGCATTCTTTTACTTTTTTGAATCACAATAAATCGCACCTTACTAAAGCAATCATACTTTATTAGTACACAAGTCCAACATAAGCCCAATAGCCTATCTATATCTTAATTAAACAGAAGTTATATAACTGAATATATTAACATATCTGATGCAACATTAAATAAAGGCAATGCTGGCGGCCGGGGTTCAATCCTCGGTCCCGGCACAGATTTATCAGATTACCAAACCCCTCCTTCACCTCTGACAAAACATCTTGTGAATGTGGGGAATGCCAGGTCTCCACCGTGGTTCGGATTCCACGTTAAACTGTAGGTCCTCCATTTCATCTCACAATCACCCTACCATTACACATTAGCGTAAGTGCGTATAACCCGAACTGGTAGTAAAACGCGGTGCTAATAATAATAATAATAATAATAATAATAATAATAATAATAAAAGGCAAGAATACAAGGTTGGTATATTTCAGCCCATGTCCTTAAAACTATCTCCCATAACAAATCAGGTTGGTAAATTAGCTAACTTTAGCTAGGAAAAAATAATTTTTAACGTGTTTTTTAATCATTAAAAATAATTGCCAGATTGAATGTTTTAATAAAAACCTTTCGAAGCATCTCTACCAGATTAATTAATATACATATTATATTTAATGTATGCGTGAACAAAATCAAAAGGGGTTCATACGATTCTCTTTGAATCAAAGAATAAAATTATGCTCTGTGTGAGGGTCGAGTACACGATCTTGAGATTATGAGACTTTCGCGCTGCCTACTGCACCTATGAGGCTGATATATTTCAAAATGAGAAACTGGACGCATTATATGAAGATTAAATTAGTTAAACTGACCAGTGTAAACATTTTCCTAGTTAGAATATTTGCCTATTTTAGAACTTATCAACTAAAAGTAATGTCAAATTTACTGTAACCAAAAATAAAATAGCACGATATTGTTTTCTAAACACATTTTGGTTATGTATTTAATATTTTTACCAAACAAGAATGTTATCATAAAAATGTAAAGTTAACGAGCATTTGATTAGGATTTTTAATAATTTAATTTAATCTCGTTTATTAATATTTTAGTCTAGTTTTGTTATTAGAACTAGTTACTAGAAATTTATTCAAAAACTTAAAAGTATATTTAAACTCATTGTACAATTGTACTCTTGTATTAGATAAAATACATTTGGTCGTGTTCCTATTCAATATCGACCTATTAAGGTTGGCTGAAACGAAACACGATTAAAGGTCAGCATTTTCATAGTTTATATAGCAAAAACCTTTACATCCACCAAAATAAATAATATATTGTTTCAATATAGTCAATTAGTTTAACTTTTTTGCGTAAATAATAATGTTAAAAGTTATTGGACCCGCGGCGGTGATTGTATGGTCTAAATCTCGGTACAAACGACACAGTTTACTGTACAATATAATGTAAAAATGTTGATGTGACAAGATTGTGCCGTGTGAACACCAAATATTGTTCAAGATTTGCTTTGCACAACTCATTGCAGGGTACACAATATCTCGCATGCTGTAGGCAATAGAACTCGTCCTATTTTTATTGTACAACTTTTAAGTTGTAAATATTATAGCTCCACCTACCAGACTGATACTTATTTTAAAAGCGAATGATTAAAATAGTATAAACATTAAAATACAGGATAAAAAAAACATACATTGTAGTTTTATGTGGATACACTTCAAACATTGAGAATTTCAACTGATTAAACAAAAAACAAAATACAACATGAAACCAATCCTCGGTCATATTGATACACTTTGGGGATGATAAAGAAAGTAAATATATTTTATAGTCAATTCAATTCGTAGAAAATATTTATATTAAATGCTACTCATAAATATATGTAGTCGGTATTAAACCATAAAACTGCAATAAAACAACAGTGTATTGTTAAAATATGGTATTAAATTACACGTGGCGTGTGAAAAGTCTCTCCCTCTAATGAATATATGTGACCACGATATTGTACAAATTGTACAAGTTGTATCGTGTGTACCGGACTCAATGTGTCACATGTCAGACTGGTGGCCGGTGACAGTGAGACTGGGTTTAAAATTAAGTTAATTTTTTTTATCAATACGTTTTACTAACTGCTCAGGTTATACGCATGGTAATCATTCTAATGGGGTAGGGATGAGTAAGGAAGCCTTTTATAGATAATTAATCCAGTTTTGATTTGAAGGAGAATAATAAACCATTTAGGAAAAGCCTCTCACAATAAACCCGTCCGGGATTTGAGCCCCATCTTGCCTGTGTTCAGTAGGTCAGTCTCACAACAATCAAATGACGCCTTTAGACCATTCGACCACTGGGATTTGTTAGTATTAAATTACACCCGACACGTTACCTTCTGTCGTGCTTTTCTTACTGGGACAGGTTTCTATGTTAGAATACTGTCACCACAGAAAAATGAATATATATATATATATATATATATATATATGTTGTAAATGAAATTTGATCGTTCAGCTACCCATACAGCTACTCATATATTTACTCTGATCTCATAAGGATGAGAAAGGAAAAATTTAATATGAAATGCACTCATATTGGTATGGGACAAGAGTGGTAAATAATTCAGGGGAATACGCCTTCTGTACAGGATTAGGAATGAAGTTATTAGGGAAAGAGTGAGGCTAAAGGGAATACATAAGATTAGGGGGAGCAATACTGATATGGTATGGGCGTGTAATTAGGATATATGGTTTCCATTGATGTGCTATTTTACTTTACCAATATATTAAATTATGACATATGACGATGAGAACGGTAGTATATAGTATAATACAAGTTCAGACCTGGATTAACCCTTTTGGGGGCCCTGTACCAAATAGAACTTGGGGCCCTTAGAAGTTAGTTCCCTAAATTACATTGATAATTTTAATTAGATAGAAACTTTTATCAATCATGGTGAATAATGTGAGTATTGTTACTAACGTATTAATTCTTAATACTACAGAAACTATTATAATATACAGTATATTATATACTGAGTGGATTATAGTACCGTAAATTAATAGCTAGTAATTTAATAATACTGGACATCATATTATAATTATAGACTATTTCAGTGTAATTGCATTTTATGTAGTCCATCCTCTGTAGATGTAATACTATTAGTATAGTAAAAACATTGATATCTATAATATAATTGGATGGACATTCGTGGCTGAAATTTTCGAGCTGTCGTCTGCATACCATTGTATAAGAGAGAAGGAAATTTCAGGTATCGTCTACTCTCTTTCACTCATACAAGACAAAGAGCATAGGAAAGTTCGAAATTGGCGAGTTATTTTTTTAAAATAAGTTGATTTAGACTAATATGTACGTTGATTTTTGAAGCAAGCTCTTTTGGAAGGCTTTATCTCGTTGTAGAATCCTAGCTTATGGGAGTGTTTAAGTAGGATAAAATATCTTCCACAAGCATTTTAAATGGTCGTTTATACTACCAAAATAATTATGATAGTATTCTTGTACTAAATAAAGTCTTCCAGGTTGGGATTCTTACTAAAATCAGGGTTTAGTAGATACCGTACTTCCTAACGTTTGAACGTAAGATTTCTACGCAAAGTACGTCATTCAAACAAATGTAATATAGTTTTTAGCTAACTTGTTTCATTATAGTTATCGAACTTTCAACATAATATAGTTTCTGAAAGTAATATACAAGATTATGGCCAACTTTTAAAAAAAAGGTAATTTAATAATACGTTCTATAAGTGTCACTTATCGTCTACCAGACGTAAATAAATTCGACGGAATGTTTTAGTAAAGATAAAGAAACGTTGTACATAAACACTATTTAATTTTGTCCTTTTTTTCGAAGCCACAAAAAATGCCAATCATCTACAAAACAAAAGGCAAAAAACATACGATATAAAAAAACACGAAAAAAATATTATTAGAGGCATAGACATGTAAGAAGCCATATTATGAAACAATAACTAGCAAGTCCATCAATTGAAAACAATATGACATTCTCCCACCTTGAGTTTGTAACATTACGTCATAAAATGTTACAATTGGACATCGCCCCATTCTGACGTAAATGGATGTGTCACATCAAATCATACTACCCGCTCCAATATATTCAATTATATTTAGGATCCCTACAATAGTATTGTTCACTGTTGTAGTTCTTGTAGGCTAAGAAGACACAATATAAAAATGCTGGGCAATATGTTTCACGACTCAACCCAAATCAATGTAATAAATAATCTGTTCAAGTACTTACGATATGAATCTGCTTTCAATAGAATCCTGCTAGGCTGAACGACGCACGGGAATCCAAGACCGGCGACTGGGATAAGAGAGGTCCGGTGTATCAACAACTCTCGTCCCGACACTCAAAATAGACTGGCAAGTAATGAGGGATGAACTTACAACGCCTGCTAGAGGATAATTACGTAGCTGACCTCTGACGGAAGGAAGAAGAACCTCCTTCAAAACATCGGATGATTGGAAATATTGCGAACTTCCAATGGAGCGAGAACAACTATCAACAACATCAACAAAGGTCTACGTGACTTTTTGCAGGCATCGTGACGTCACCGCGTGTGTTTGTGTATCCCCACCATAACAACGAAATCCCTATATAATGGCTATGCATGCGTGCAATAATTGACTATTCTACGATCAACGATCGACGACAGATCATTGTCTTGGAGCTGGGCAATGGCTGGAGAAATACTTGTAAAATGTATCACACTCATCGCTTAGACGAGTGGAGTTATGAACTCTAACTTCTTTATTAACTATTAACTTTTTACATAAAATATTCTGTTTCAAAATTTAATGTATTTATAATTTAATCGTCGATTTAAATTAAAATATTCTATCTTAAAAATGTCGCCGCTCGGGCGCTGGACTTGTACTTATATATTTATTCTCGTAAATATTTTCAGTTACGTGCTAATTAGAAGTTGACATGTTAATATTTATTTGTTTGTAATTGTAGAGTATTCCCGTTTTTTTAAGTAACTTTTCATATTTGAAATTATGGTTTGAATTAACGTAACGTGATGTAACTATTTATTGGAATTTGAATTAGGATAACTTTATTCTTTTGTAACGTAAGTTCTGTTTGAACAGCTAAAGTTTTGTTTATTTATTTTGGGAACTGTGTGTCCCATATTCTCTGTCAGATCGGATAGTCCCGTGGGAGTTTGGCTTAGGTCTGGTAGTCAAACCCTCACGTTTTGTAAACACTGTAGTGTAGTCGTCAACATTTAAATTTCTTTATATTTATGATATCGTTTTCTGTGAATTACGAAACCTTTGGAACCATATCAAGGTGCCCATTAGGCCTTAATAATTTTTGTATCGCATTTAAATAAATGCGCTGTAATATTGTCTCATATAGACTGGTCTATCAATATTGTGATGGATATCATGTTTCCTTTTGTTAAAATACTTGCGCAACTTGAATTATGTAAAGTTGTTTACTTCGAGAATAATTTCCAACAGAACTCATTATGATATAATGAGACCATTTACTGTCATCTGCGCTATTGTCATTTAAATGAATAAAACTGCTCATTTTGTTGAATTTACATATTATTATATTTTCCATTTATCTTGTTTGTCAAGTTTACCCTCTCCCTATATTTACCTTTTATGGTCGGGTAGTATTAGGACTCAGGGAGGGTGCAACAAGTTTCTAACTCCAAATCAACAACACATATTAAGGAATTTGCACATACAATATCACTTCGACGAAGTTCAAAGTACTTGAGTCATTCTTCATTATTACATAAACACAAAACGTAATAATTTTATTATGTTAAATATCTTGTTGTGGTAGTAATATTTTTACTCTTTCTAGTCCGTTTGTCCAAAAAAGTATATTTTGGAGGTTTTTGATCTCCCTCTTCTAAAGACGTATCTGTCGGTACATTCGACAAGCTAGAGTGCGTACCTTTAGGCCTTGAGTTTGATTCTGTTGCCTCGAGACTATACAATCTTTGAATAGGCCTCATGATAGTGCCAGTACCTGTTCTCAGCCGAACCAGTCGATGCACTCCATCACGTCCAGCATACAACTCTTCTACTACAGTTAAAGGCAAGTCCAGCCGTTTGAGGTTGTCACTCCCGATGATAACCATTTCACCAACCTTTAAAGGATATTCCTTCTTGCTCTTTGAGTTTGCAGCTAGCTGACCCAGATATTCACTGCGGAACCTCTTCCTCAAAACTTTACGCAGTTTTTGCAAGTACCTTGACCTCTTCTTCAGATCACTTGTCCCCAATTGGTCACAATCAGGCACTCCTACTTCTTTGAGGTCCTGAAGGAATAAGGCCGGTGTCAATGGAGTCAGGCTGTCAGGATCATCTGATACATAGGTCAAAGGTCGTGAATTTATTATAGCCTCACAGTCACATACCACAGTTGTTAGTTCCTCAAAATTCAGTCGGGCTCTTCCATGTATTCTCAAAAGCAAGGATTTCATTATACCAATAAGACGCTCCCACCAACCACCCCACCATGGAGCGGCAGGAGGATTGAATTTCCAAACAATTCGTCGTGCTGAGCTGAAAGCATTAATTTTTTCCCAGTCCAATTGTGAAAAAGCATTAGCTGTACCTACAAAGTTAGTCCCGTTATCATTGTATATGACAGACAGTCTTCCACGTCGGACTACGAATCTCCTTAGGGCCTGTATGAAGTCATCCGAAGACAATGCAGATACTAGTTCCAGGTGGACAGCACGATACACTGCACACGTAAAAAGGCATGCCCAGGCTTTTCTTCAATCTCGTAGGTAAAGTGGACCCACCAGATCCACTCCTGTGACTTCAAACACTACGGTGTCACGCACTGTCTTCAGGTAATGGTGGCACAGACCGATAAAAATGTGTGCCTGCAAACCTCTTGCACACAGTGCATCTAATAACAACAGAACGAACAGTTCTCCTACCCTTTACAATCCAGAACCTCTCTCTAAGTAAGCTCAAAAGACCCTGCACTCCCACGTGGTTTGCCTTGACATGTCTCTCATGAATCAATCTGGTGACCACTGGATGATCAGAAGGCAATAAGGATGGATATCTGAAATCTGATACAGCCTCCCGTTCCGATATTCGTGTTTTCAGACGTAGAACATCTTTGGCGTCCACAAATAAATTCAGTGACTTGACAGGTTCAGATTTCGAATCTTGAAAGGATTCTTTCTGAATAAATCTAATGACAAAGACTTCAGCCTCATCCACTTCAATGGCACTAAGATCTCCCCTTATCTTCGATTGCTTTCTGCAATTACAAATGAATCTGAGTACCCATCCCACAAGACGGAGAATTTTGTGATACTAAGAGAAGAATCGGTAATACCACTCACCATAGGTGCTCACATTTAGTATAGTCGTAACCACACCTTTTCTTTTTTCCTGGTAGACAACTTCTTCATCAGCAGAAGCAACTTCCATAGGCCATTTATCTGAAGGCAGCTTTAACCATTTAGGCCCCTCCCACCATCTCACCTGCATCATCGACATCTTCTGGGTTAAGTGGACCAGTCTTCCTTTACCGTCAATCGTTTAATCTCTCGAGCTCTATTACGTACAAAAGTAGCCCACTGCTCCTCTCTTTGTATCCACGATAAAACCGTACTCGAATCACTCCAGAAACAGAAGTCCGACACAATCAAATCTAAATGTTCCACTATGGAGGAAAACAGTCTAGCCCCAATAGTAGCGCCTAAGAGCTCCAGACGTGGTATAATGGTCTTCTTGATAGGCGCTACCCTGGCCTTAGCCTGAACAAGTTGAACTTCAATGCAAGGTTCAGTCTCTGATCTCAAATACACAACAGCACCATATTCATCTTGACTGGCATCCAAAAACGTGTGAAGACTATGCTTCGCGTTCTTCTGGGTGATATATTAGGAATTTCAATTTTGTTCAAACATTGAAGTCCCTTAGTCCATTTTACAAAACTCTCTTTTTCTTTGTAGGAACTTCTTCATCCCAGCCCAACTTAGAGTCCCACATCAGTTGAATCAACAGTTTCGGGATCAATGTTACAGGAGCTGTGAAACCAATTGGGTCATACAATTTATGAGCAACAGACACAATTTTTCTCTTATTTACACTCTGAAAATCAATTAGGGGAATAAAGGATGAATTGATGGCCAACATATCAGTTCCACGCCTTCAATGCAGACCTAAAACCGGTGACACTTCACCAAGCAACAAAGCAGTTGATTCTGTCATAAACTGATGTAGCTCGCTCACCTCATCTAAACTCGAGACACAATTGTCTACATAAAAACCCTTCTGCATTTTATAAATAGTTTTCTGGGAATACATGCTAGTCCCAAAACACAATCTCTCAAGACCGAGTCTAGATGGTGTTCAATGACAGCCCCTAACAGAAAAGGACTGGGTGAAACGCCGAAAACCACACGTGCATGTCTTAGGACTAAGCTTTCTCCATTTGGTGTTTCCCACAAGAACCGTACGGAATCTCGATCTCGTTCCCAAAGTCCAATCTGCAAGAAAGTTTTCTTTATATCAGCAATAACACCAATAGCTCCCACGCTGAAGCGAAGCAGAAGAGATCGGAATACGTTCAATCAAGTTCGGCCCTTCCTCTAAGCAATCATTCAGCGAAGGACAGGAATTGATCTTTGCGGAGGCATCAAACACGGGACGAATCTTTGTAGTACCCTGTTCCTTGAACACTGGCTGGTGGGGAAGATAATGTCCCTCATTACACTTAGCATTAACCACTTCTTCTATGATTCCCTCTCTCTACCATTCTTCAAATACTTCTTAGTAGGCTCTTTCCACTTCAAGAGATTTCAGTTTCTGGAACGTTGTTTCCAGACGCTTCTGAACTATTGTGAAATTTGAAGGGATAGGGGGGTGTCCATCAACCCATGGAAGTTCAACCATGTAACGACCATCCATATCCCGTTTGACAGTTTGTTTGAATGTTCTAATGTTGCTAATTCTCTTTCAGCCTTTGTCCTTCGCTTCTCTGGGTCCTCGATTCCCAGAACATCAAGATCCCAGAGTGTGGAAATGGGCATATCTTTAGCAAATAAAGAAGTTATGGTCATGGTATGAGAAAGTGACTTCTTACATGGTACCCTGCCCAGTAGCGTCCATCCTAAATAGGTGTTAACAGCTACCAAACCACATTTAAGAACGACTCTTTCACCTGTGAGTATTTTCTCCGCAAAATCAGCCTATATCAAAACTTTTACCGGTCAAACCTCGTCATTTATTTCTATGCCCAACAGTTGTAGGTCTTTCTGACACAAATTTTTCTTGCGGAAGGCACAGAACAACATATTTTGTCATAATCAAGAACTTCAAAGTCGCATACATAACGGGTTTTTGATGTTTACCAAATGGATTTGAAAACGATTGTGTGAAACTTCACCTGACTGGTTTACTCCAAACAAAGCATGCTGCATACGTTATTCTCCTATTGATGTGTATCCCATTTGCTCTACCACCTCCTTAAGAATGTATGATCTCTGGGATCCCGTATCTATAAGAGCTTGAACAGTTCGATTACCCCTCGTCCCCTTCAACCGTACAGTAAGAGTTTTAAGAAGTACTTCAGAGCTAGAATTATTTGCTAATGTATTCTCCACAGGAACCCTTGTACTTTCAGGTAAGTCTTTCTTCAAATTCTCCCTATCCCCAGACTTAAGAACACCCTTTTCTAGATTGGGACAAAGTAGAATACTGTGTTTACTATCACAGATCAAACATTTTCGTTTACATCTCTTTGCAATGTGTCCACCTTTCAGACAAACAAAACAACAGCGACTCTGCTCAATCATTTTTAAGCTTCTCATCGCTGGTCAATTTTCTGTCTTTAAAACAATCTACAGAAAAATGTGATGCGTTACAAAATATACACATTGAAGGGTTTGAACTAGGCCTATTTCTTGTATCTAATAATTCGGCTGCTGTAGATACCTTTGTTTCTCCATAGCCGGGGATATTCCTCCTCTTACCTTTTACAACTTCCTCTCCACCACTGATATTAAAACCTTTTACCGCAAGACAGATGCGCTCTTCTTGTTCGACTTACCTCCGGAGAAAGTCCATTAGGCTCTGAAACCGCCCCTCATCTTGACCTGAAGCACCACTACGTTGCCAAGCACGGAGTAAATCTTCCGTCAAACAAGATTCAACCATCGGGTATAACATTGCCGCATATTTATCAGAGGTAACTCCCAAAATCTCGAGTGCTCTCAGCTGAGTTTCCAAATGGTCATACATAGTCGATAACAGCATCCCATCCGACAAACTCTGAAGATTCAGCTTTAATAGTTTCCGCACAAAAACTTCAACCAATAAATCATTGCCTCCGAAACGAGATCTTAAACTCTGTATAGCCTTAGGATAATTTTCTCGAGTTTGAGGAAAACTTTCGACCACTTCTCGAGCCCTTGAACCAGTTAAAGTGGCCTGAATCAAATATTGGAATTTGTCGGCTGCATCTAAATCCTCATTTTCATCAATTTTAGCGAATTGGATCCAAAAACTCAACCATTCTGTTATGTCACCCCCATATTTCTTAAATTCGATCTTGGGGAGTTTGCACTTACTTTTTGAACAATGTCTACTTTTATAATCGGTTTGAATACTGGTTGCGGACTCTACATCGGTATCATGTACCACCTTAAATCTCCCAAAATGAATACACATAGTTGCCCAATTAGCTTTGTATTCATCCGCACTAGCTATTTCGTTACTCAATTCATTTTCCGCTGCATCACTTTCAAGCAGGCTATTCAATATTTGCTCGTCTAGGTTTGCAAGCTCAGTTGATTTTCCTTGCAACAGCTGGTGATTTGTTTCAATGGTCACTAAGTCCTTCTTACCATCAACTGAAAACAAATATGTTGTAGTCTTCACAATCTTCGTGAAAGAAGCTCTAATGGCGGCCCTTTTCTTCTTAAACAACAGCAACTCTTTATCTACATCTATACGTCCTGTCACGGTCGCCATAATGTCACTTATCGTCTACCCGACGTAATTTTTAAGTAAAGATAAAGAAACGTTGTACATAAACACTATTTAATTTTGTCCTTTTTTTCGGAGCCACAAAAAATGCCAACCATCTACAAAACAAAAGGCAAAGAACATACGATAAAAAAAAACACAGACAAAACATTATTAGAGGCATAGACATAAATGAAGCCATTTTATTAACAATAACTAACAAGTCCATCTATTGAAAACAATATGACAATAAGCTTATAACATAAGTGATCGTTTGAACGTATGGCAACTACACAAAGTTTGTCATTCAAACATATGTAATCAAATTTTAATATACCTTATTAATTATATTGAACAAACTTTCAATATAATATGGTTTCTGAAACCAGTATACAAGTTAATAGCCAATTTTAAATATAAAACGTGTAATCTTAGCAGACTGTAAACAACATAGATGATAACTGCATATTTAAATATATTAAATATTTTATTCGTAATTGTACAGTATTACCCGTTAAACTGAATTGTATATCCTTTAATGTAAATGATTCTTCAGGCAAGTGTGGTATTATACTTCACTATTTTCAAATAACAATTTTATTCATCCGAAACATGTTTTCGCATAAGAACATTGAAAGAAACCATTAAGTCTCCCTCCCACCTTCAAACCTCTATCTCCCACCACAATGTAAGAGACGATAATCTTGAGAATCACGCTTTGGACCTTGGAAATGCGTATGTTTGTGTCCATCCAGTATGATATAGAAATCACTGAGTAAAAAGTTTTTTTTTTTAGTTTTACTCACGTCCCATTTAGTTAATTCTTCAATATTAATAATTTTATTGTTTTACCTAATAAATTATTGTCAATAGAAAATAAAAATTTATTTTTCTGTCAAAAGTCAACGCTACCATCTGCAGATATATAATACTTGCTGTTTGCCAAAAACAAAGGTTGCGTTAATTGTCAAGCATGGACTGTCGGACTACACGTAATACCAGGCTATTAACGCCCATTGATTATGTAATTTCTAGATTAGTTTGGGTTAAATATTATGAAACGACATAAAAAATAGCCTATTTAATCACAAAATAAATATGTCAAGTCAACGTGATTTATTTGTCAGGTGGATGGAGGCCCTTAACCTCGGAGGCCCCTGTGCGTGGCACACTTCACACTTGGCACTAGTATTGCGTTTTCTATGCTGGCCGGTTAGCACGCAAAGTGTAAAGACCGGTACTCTCAATTAACTTATCGTAACTTTCAAGATGGGAGAAATTAGAGGTAGACTAGGTGGCTAAATAGTTATCTTTAGCTATGTCATAATTAGTTTGTGTGTCTAAATTAAATATCCTTGGTACTAAAANTCCGTGGTGACAAAATGTAAATTATTTGTGAAAATAAAAATTCAATTTCAAAGTCGCTAAATAGTATCTCTTTAATCGACTGTGTCCCTCTACACCCACCATTATATATATAACCCCGAGATGCTCTACCGAAACAACTGACTGCCGTGGATGACAACGTAACAAGAAGATGAGAAGGCGAGGCTGATCATCAAATCAGCTGACTAGGTACAAAAATGGTGTACAACGTGGGGCTAGTTCTCAACCGCAGATGACTGTTGAGCTGACTGGGTACAATATATAAATGCGAATCAGTACGTGTCACAAAACAAAGAAGTGTAGGTTTTCTGAATAGGATAGTCAATAAACCGCTGTTCAAGGTATATATACCTGGATACCTGTACTGTGGATCAGGTACCACGTTAGCAAAACGTTTGAAACGAGGTAATCCCAGGGTCGATGTGTTGGACCATGCCTGTAAAGAGCACGATATCGCCTACTCCAAATTGAAAGATTTAACAATTCATCATACCTCAGGTCGTGAACTTCGAATAAACGAAATTACTACTATTAGTATGTAAAAGAATAATAATAAACAGTGAGGGTTCCTACCAATCCTTCCCCTGATCATCGCAATTGGAGCTGTCGCTGATGGTACTATGGGAATCACGAGAACTTCTCTCTTAAAACTATATTTTAGACTTCACTCCTTAACCAGGCTTCATTATTGTTCGAATTAAATGTATATTAAAATTATCTCATAAGGACATATGAAAGTGAAGCCTCTCAACTAGTAGTTTCAATTGAAAAATTAATTGAAAAGAATTCTTAAAAAATATGATCATACGTCAATAAACAACCTAAACATTAAGACACAAAAGATGAAAACCAAAACCAATTATTGTTAGACTGTTTTTAGACTTGCAGAACATTGTACTTAATGTCTCTGTATGTAATGTATATGTAAATTCTTTTAGTGCGTAGTATTATGCTTCAAGCAGGACATGTACTTAATATGTAGTATTTAATCTATTTTAATTTTTATCCTTTCTACCATTGATAATGTCCTTTATAGATTTCTATGACTGATTTTCACTACACATATATTGGCTTGCTCTTCTTTTATTTACACTTTGTAAAAATGTCCATTTATCACTAAATTTAAAACATGGCTATTAAGTTTTAATTATTACTTATTGGGCAAAATCTAAAATGTGTTATTTTTTTTATCATTGTTACTTTCATTAAGTGAGGCAATACTAAATAATCTCTATAGTAATCTGTAATCAGATACCAGTACTTTGTAAAGAATATTCTTATTTGTTACCAAGCAAAATTTTATTGGAATCAAATAAAAATGTATATCATTCCCCATCCAAGAGTTTATCTGAAATATTTTATAGTATAGGGCCAAATTATTTATTTCATTATAATAATGAAAATATACAAAAATCCAACAAATAGTACCTTTTTGGTGTGAGATCTTATGAAAATAAGGACAGAGCAAAATACCATACTATCTCAAAGAGAACCAGCAAAGACCAGAGAAAAATACCATACTATCCCAGTGAGAACCAGTAAAGACTAGAGCAAAATATACTATCCCAGTGAGAACCAGCAAAGACCAGGGCAAAATACCATACTACCCCAGAGAGAACCAGCAAAGACTAGAGCAAAATACCATACTATCCCAGTGAGAACCTGTAAAGACTAGAGCAAAATACCATACTATCCCAGAGAGAACCAGCAAAGACTAGAGCAAAATACCATACTATACCAGTGAGAACCTGTAAAGACTAGAACAAAATACCATACTATCCTAGTGAGAACCTGTAAAGACTAGAGAAAAATACCATACTATCCTAGTGAGAACCAGCAAAGACTAGAGAAAAATACCATGCTATCCCAGTGATAATCTGTAAAGACTAGAGCAAAATACCCTACTATCCTACTGAGAACCTGTAAAGACTAGAGCAAAATACCATACTATCCCAGTGAGAGCCATCAAAGACCAGAGCAAAATACCATACGGACCCAGAGATGGCCAGCAAAGACAGACCAGAGCTTGAGGGTTGAATTAGCTATTTGCCTCTATGCAAGGATTGGTAATTTCTTGTGGAAATTCGATTTCCGGCAGTATTGATATTGTATAACTTGGTGGGAATCAATAGACTATCAATTATAGGGGAATTTGTCTTCAGTAGGACGATATTAGGGGTGTATGTCTCACTGGATGGCTTGGGCTCGTCCTGTGAGTTGATTATGGATGATGGGGGCTACTGACGTTCAAAATGGTTCTTTAGGCTCTTTCCATTCAAAATATGTTAATGAGGGCATACTTACTTTAAAATTCTAACTTCCTCATCACTATTTCACTAGCGTAGTTAATAGCTGGATATAGCCCAAACGCATACTTAAGACTCAGCGAAAACCCTATTTCGCCTCATCGATAATTTGTAAAATATATTAGGCTCTCTGCTAGTCTGTATGATTAATCTTTTAGATTTATAGCATTCCCCTCCTATTTTATGGTACAAATTCAAATATTGTGAACCTATACGAACACCCAGTGTGTCCTGCATAGGAACGAGTGTCGAACAAGCTTGGTGCATGTAGGCCCAAAATGTGATATTTTCAGTTCCTGCAAGACCACCATTCCGTTGCCAGAGGTGCTCAAACTTCAAACATAAGACTTGACAATTCATGGACAATTTTCAAAGTCAAGAAAGCAGACAAGAAACCCAGTTTACCATCTCAGGTTCTCACTTATCTTGTTGTACCTCACTGTTCAGTCAGCCTTGTATCTTTCCTGCGCGCTCGCACCAGCCGCTCTAACCCCCTCCCTACTGACTGGACCACTCGCGATCCATGTTTTCTGAGCTGTCCGTGACGCTCTTACCTCTGTAATCAACTCCCTTCTTCCCTCTGCTTCTCACACCCGGACGGAGTCACCTTCCGGGGATGATTCGGCCCTTTCTAGGGCCAACATCACGGTCAGCGTGACCTCGCCAACTACCGGCGAGGTGGGC
>CABFVX010005266.1:41931-53026 GCA_902151425.1 Timema shepardi | reverse complement strand
ATTATGAGAGGAACACGTGGTTAGAGCGGCAGTTTATTCTGAGAGGAATACGTATTGAGAGCTGCAGTGTATTCTGAGAGGAATACCTAGTGAGAGCTGCAGTGTATTCTGAGAGGAATACGTAGTGAGAGCGGCAGTGTATTCTGAGAGGAACACGAATCGAGAGCTGCAGTGTATCATGAGAGGAACACGTGGTGAGAGCTGCAGTGTATTCTGAGAGGAACACGTGGTGAGAGCTGTAGTGTATTATAAGAGGAACACGTGGTGAGAGCTGCAGTGTATTCCGAGAGGAACACGTAGTGAGAGCTGCAGTGTATTCAGAGAGGGACATGTAGTGAGAGCTGCATTGTATTATGAGAGGAACACGTGGTTAGAGCGGCAGTTTATTCTGAGAGGAATACGTAGTGAGAGCTGCAGTGTATTCTGAGAGGAACACGAATCGAGAGCTGCAGTGTATCATGAGAGGAACACGTGGTGAGATCTGCCGTGTATTCTGAGAGGAACACGTGGTGAGAGTTGCAGTGTATTCTGAAAGGAACACGTGGTGAGAGTTGCAGTGTATTATGAGAGGAACACGTAGTGAAAGCTACAGTGTATTATGAGATGAACAGGAGGTGAGATCTGCAGTGTATTCTTAGAGGAATACGTAGTGAGAGCTGCAGTGTATTCTGAGAGGAATACGTAGTGAGATCGGCAATGTATTCTGAGATAAACACGTAGTGAGAGCTTCAGTGTATTCTTAGAGGAAGTCGTAGTGAGAGCTGCAGTGTATTCTGAGAGGAATACTTAGTGAGAGCGGCAGTGTATTCTGAGATAAACACGTAATGAGAACTGCAGTGTATTCTTAGAGGAATACGTAGTGAGAGCTGCAGTGTATTCTGAGAGGAATACGTAGTGAGAACTGCACTGTATCATGAGATGAACACGTAGTGAGAGCTGCAGTGTATTCTGAGAGGAACGCGTGGTGAGAGTTGCAGTGTATTCTGAGAGGGACACATGGTGAGAGCTGCATTGTATTATGAGAGGAAAACGTAGTGAAAGCTACAGTGTATTATGAGAGGAACACGAGGTGAGAGCTGCAGTGTATTCTGAGAAGAATACGTAGTGAGGGCTGCAGTGTATTCTGAGATGAATACGTAGTGAGAGCGGTAGTGTATTCTGAGAGGAACACGTGGTGAGGGCTGCTGTGTATTATGGGATTAACACGTGGTGAGAGCCGCAGTGTATTTTGAGAGGAACACGGGGTGAGAGCTGCAGTGTATTATGAGAGTAACACGTGGTGATTGCTGCAGTGTATTCTGAGAGGAACACGTAATGAGAGCTGCTGTGTATTCTGAGAGGAACACGTAATGAGAGCTGCTGTGTATTCTGAGAGGAACACGTAGTGAGTGCTGCAGTGTATTATGAAAGTAACACGTGGTGAGAGCTGCAGTGTATAATGAGAGGAACATGTAGTGAGAGCTGCAGTGTATTCTGAGAGGAAAACGTGGTGAGAGCTGCAGTGTATTCTGAGAGGAACATTGGGTGAGAGCTGCAGTGTATTCTGAGAGGAATACGTAATGAGAGCTGCACTGTATTCTGATAGGAACACGTGGTGAGAGCTACAGTGTATTCTGAGAGGAACACGTGGTGAGATTTGCAGTGTATTCCGAGAGGAACACGTAACACTTGGTGAGAGATGCTGTGTATTATGAAAGTAACATGAGATGAGAGCTGGAGTGTATTCTGAGAGTAACACGTAGTGAGAGCTGCAGTGTATTCTGAGAAGAACACGTGGTGAGAGCTGCAGTGTATTCCGAGAGGAACACGTGGTGAGAGTTGCAGTGTATTCCGAGAGGAACACGTAACACGTGGTGAGAGCTGCTGTGTATTATGAGAGTAACACGTGTTGAGAGCTGCTGTGTATTATGAGAGTAACAAGTAGTGAGAGCTGCAGTGTATTATGAGATTAACACGTGGTGAGAGCTGCTATGTATTATGAGAGTAACACGTAGTGAGAGCTGCTGTGTATTATGAGAGTAACACGAAGTTAGAGCTGCAGTGTATAATGAGAGAAACACGTGGTGAGAGCTGCTGTGTATTATGAGAGGAACACGTAGAGAGAGTTGCAGTGTATTCTTAGAGGAATACGTAGTGAGAGCGGCAGTGTATTCTGAGAGGAATACGTAGTGAGAGCTGCAGTGTATTATGAGAGGAACACGAGGTGAATGCTGCAGTGTATTCTGAGAGGAATACGTAGTGAGGGCTGCAGTGTATTCTGAGAGGAATACGTAGTGAGAGCGGTACTGTATTCTGAGAGGAACACGTGGTGAGAGCTCCATTGTATTCTGAGAGGAACACAGGGGTATAGCTGCAGTGTTTTCTGAGAGGAATACGTAGTGAGATCGGCAGTTTATTCTTAGATAAACACGTTGTTGAGAGCTGCAGTGTATTCTTAGAGGAATACGTAGTGAGAGCTGCAGTGTATTCTGAGAGGAACACGTGGTGAGAGTTTGCAGTGTATTCTGAGAGGGACACGTGGTGAGAGCTGCATTGTATTATGAGAGGAAAACGTAGTGAAAGCTACAGTGTATTATGATAGGAACACGAGGTGAGAGCGGCAGTGTATTCTGAGAGGAATACGTAGTGAGGGCCGCAGTGTACTCTTAGAGGAATACGTAGTGAGAGCGGTAGTGTATTCTGAGAGGAATACGTAGTGAGAGCTGCATTGTATTATGAGAGGAAAACGTAGTGAAAGCTACAGTGTATTATGAGAGGAACACGATGTGAGAGCTGCAGTGTATTCTGAGAGGAATACGTAGTGAGAGCGGCAGTGTATTCTGGGAGGAACACGTGGTGAGAGCTGCATTGTATTATGAGAGGAAAACGTAGTGAAAGCTACAGTGTATTATGAGAGGAACACGTAGTGAGAGCTGCAGTGTATTCTGAGAGGAATACGTAGTGAGAGCGGCAGTGTATTCTGAGAGGAACACGTGGTGAGAGTTGCAGTGTATTCTGAGAGGGACACGTGGTGAGAGCTGCATTGTATTATGAGAGGAAAACGTAGTGAAAGCTACAGTGTATTATGAGAGGAACACGATGTGAGAGCTGCAGTGTATTCTGAGAGGAATACGTAGTGAGAGCTGCAGTGTTTTCTGAGAGGAATACGTAGTGAGAGCGGCAGTGTATTCTGAGATAAACACGTAGTGAGAACTGCAGTGTATCATGAGAGGAACACGTAGTGAGAGCTGCAGTGTATTCTGAGAGGAACACGTGGTGAGAGTTGCAGTGTATTCTGAGAGGAACACGTGGTGAGAGCTGCAGTGTATTCTGAGAGGAATACGTAGTGAAAGCTACAGTGTATTATCAGAGGAACTCGAGGTGAGAGCTGCAGTGTATTCTGAGAGGAATACGTAGTGAGAGTGGTAGTGTATTCTGAGAGGAACACGTGGTGAGAGCTTTAGTGTATTCTGAGAGGAATACGTAGTGAGAGCTTCAGGGTATTCTGAGAGGAACACGTGGTGAGAGCTGCAGTGTATCATCAGAGTAACACGGGGAGAGAGTTGCAGTGTATTCTGAGAGGAATACGTAGTGAGAGCGGCAGTGTATTCTGAGAAGAACACGTAGTGAGAGCTGCAGTGTATTCTGAGAGGAACACGGGGCGAGAGCTGCTGTGTATCTAGAGAGAAACACGTGGTGAGAGCTGCAGTGTATCATGAGATTAACACGGGGTGAGAGCTGCAGTGTGTCATGAGAGGAACACATAGTGAGAGCTGTAGTGTATTCTGATAGGAACACGTGGTGAGAGCTCCAGTGTATTCTGAGAGGAACACGGGGGTAGATTGCAGTGTTTTCTGAGAGGAACTCGTGGTGAGAGCTGCAGTGTATTCTGAGAGGAATACGTAGTGAGAGCTGCAGTGTATTCTGAGAGGAACACGTTGTGAGAGCTGCAATGTATTCTGAGAAGAATACGTAGTGAGTGCTGCAGTGTATTCTTAGATGAACACGTGGTGAGAGCTGCAGTGTATAATGAGAGGAACACGTAGTGAGAGCTGCAGTGTATTCTGAGAGGAAAACGTGGTGAGAGCTGCAGTGTATTCTGAGAGGAATACGTAGTGAGAGCTGCAGTGTATTCTGAGAGGAACACGTGGTGAGAGCTGCTGTGTATTATGAGATTAACACGTGGTGAGAGCTTCAGTGTATTTTGAGAGGAACACGGGGTGAGAGCTGCAGTTTATTCTGAGAGGAACACGTAGTGAGAGTGGCAGTGTATTCTGAGAGGAACACGTAGTGAGAGCTGCAGTGTATTCTGAGAGGAACACGTAGTGAGAGCTGCAGTGTATTATGAGAGTAACACGTGGTGAGAGCTGCAGTGTATTCTGAGAGGAATACGTAATGAGAGCTGCAGTGTATTCTGAGAGGAACACGTTGTGACTGTAGGTCTTCCATTTCATCTCACAATCACCCTACCATTACACATTGGCGTAAGTGCGTACAACCCGAACGGGTTGTAAGACGCGGTGCTAATAATAATAATAACTGTATCGGTGGGCACGTGACGATAATGTCCAAATCATTTCGTATGGTTTTTCCTATGACGAGGGAGGTCAGGGTTTGAATTCCAGGCGAGTGCACTAAAGTTATTTCTTCCCAAATGTTTTCTCACTTTTCCTCCACACAAATGAGGGAACATTTATTCTAAAATATTTACCTTCCTTATCCTTAATCAATTAGCGTAATTATTAATAGATGTAACCCGCATGGTCAAACGCGCTTCTCTCGCAGTAGATCAGTCTGCCTCTGACTGGAATATAGAGGTTCGAATCTCGGCCGGATGTTCAGAGGGTTGGTTCTCCCCTGAATGGTTCCCCACTCTCCGTCCTTGCAAATGCGGGTCCACTTCTTTGAGATATATCCCTCCTAATCCGTAAAACCACTAGCGTAATTAGTTCATAGATGTGTAAACCAAACGGGTAGTGAGACGCGATGTAAAACTAAAAAGGTTCCTCCGCCGAATCACCAAGAAAGGTGATGTGTGTATTGGGCATCGTGGAGGGGCGTGCTTGGACCGGAAGTGACTTGTTAGTGGGAGGTCTCCACTCACGCCCGATACGTGCTTGATGGTTGTACATTGGCTGTATTGTTAACATTGTGTCAAGATAAGTCTCTAATGGTTCGTGCTAAGGTAGAAACGGTTAATGTACCGGATAGATCATGACGGCATTTTGTCGGGTCCGAACTCTGCCCGAGTCGGAGATCAGTGCCGGAAACTGTACCTCTTGGTCTCTCGCTTGGTCCCCGTACTTCTCTTTATCTCTCACTCAGTCCTTGTACTTCTCTTTAGCTTTCACTCGGTCTCCGTACTTCTCTTTATCTCTCACTCAGTCCTTGTACTTCTCTTTATCTCTCACTCAGTCCTTGTTCTTCTCTTTATCTCCCAATCAGTCCTTGTACTTATAAATCTTCCCCCTTTCCAATAAAAACTTGAGTCAATGATCACAATATTCCCATTTGTAGCAGAGCATGTTGTGGGATTACAGGAAACTAAGTGCATGGCTTTCATGATCACTAGTGAATAGGGTACAAAGCATAAAGTTTATTTCACTGAGTCTTATGTATTATCCATGGACTAGAGCATAGACGACCCTTGCTTGGACTTGAGACGTATCAACCAATGAGCATACGAGAAGAGGCTCTTGCCAGTATACACAGCAGACGGAAAATAGCTTCGGTTCATGTTTTTAAACTTCTTGTGGTGGTCATATTTGTTTGTTATTAACGACGTTTATTTGTTTTGACGACAATGACTACGATTGTAAATGTGGTTGAAAATAAAGTGGGAAATATCACATTTGGGGTTTTGTTAATTGAGAAATTAGGTTCACCATAGTATTCATGACATTAATAAAATCATAACTATATGATGATGTGGTATTTTATGTACTAAAGATGCGCCAATTATGATGATATGGTCTGGCGATGGGCGCTAATTATATAGTGATATGGCCCGGCAATGGGCGCCAATTATAGTGATATGGCCCGGCAATGGGCGCCAATTATAGTGATATGGCCGGCAATGGGCGCCAATTATAGTGATATGGCCCGGTATTGAGCGCCAATTGTAGTTATACGGGGTTTTGTTGTGATATTGCCCTGTGATTGAGTACTATTTATAATGATATTGGATTTATTGTGATATTTGATGCGGATGTGGATGACACCGGGCATTATGTTGATGATGACGATGCGTAGGCCTACATGCCTTAATGCGCACTTGTACATGGTTATGTGATCTGCCTATATGTGATTTTTATTCTTATGAAATGAGTAAGACTTTCAATTTTGCACATGACTTATTTAAATGATTACACCTTCGGTACTGAAGATATGATATAAAAATTACTCACCTTTTGTTAAACTGCGGATAGTTTGTGTGTGATATTACACTTTCCGCGTTCTGAGTACTGTGTGTTGAATAGATTTGTTTTACTACTCCTTAATATATTACTGGCACTGTTTTAACGAGCCGCGTGATGAATCGAACTGTGGATTCATACGCACAATCTGCTTATATATGACCTACCCCTTGCCTCTTGGACCCCTTGTGACCAGCGTCAAAACTAACTAATTGAAAAACTCCTGGCAACCTGATGTTGGGAAAGCTCGCTTCCTGTTGGGTAGAGGGACCCAACATCTCACATGACTCTTCTAATACAACGGAGTTGAGTTTTTGAAGAAAGAAAATTTTAAGACTAAGAGTTCGGCCAGATTGACAAGCGTGCGAGCGAGCGCGTGATTAGCAGATAGCTTTCGACACTTGTTGACAAGAAGGCAAGGGTTCGAATCTAGGCTCAGTGAACTGAGGTTGGTTTTTGACAAGTGATTTACTGTTGTGGTTTTCTCATCCTCTCTCTATACTAATGGTGATTCTTATTTTTAAAGGCCTACTTTGGTTATAATATTGAAGTATTTTAACATATCAGTTTTACATATATCTATATATTTATTGTTTATGATCTTACCAATTAAATTAGGCCGTTAGTAGCAAGTGTGCTAAACTTATCGATAGTAATAAAAATGTCAAAATGAGAAGTTTTCCAGCACTCAATGAACCAACATACAATAATATTGTCTAGCGCCTGTAAACTAGACTGTACCGTCTCGAGCGCGCTCCAGTCTGGCCGCCTCTCATTACAACCAATGTGTTCTATTTTATATTTTAGTCGCTCGCGCGGTCTGGCCCTCCCCGTAGTGCATTGAAATTATTTATAAAAGCGCGTGATTCTCCATGGATGAAGTATTGAAAGGATATTTTAGATATAGTTTATTAAAGAAAAATACACTTCATCCATGACTTTTTAAATATATGAGAGGGGTCCAAAACAGTATAATTACAACTATATAAAAATAAAATTTGATTTAATAGTACATACACCATTTTAAAATAAGTTAATTTTTTAGCACCCCCGTCTTACTACCCGTTCGGATCATACGCTTATGTACTAATTACGCTAATGTTTTAGGGATTATGGAGGCTATATTTGTAGGAAGTGTGCCCGCATTTGTGTGGAGGTAAAGTGGAAAATCTCTTTGGAATAATCACCCTCACTAAGCAGTCTAGTCTACTACGTAAGTAGTGCGTTAGACTACGCTGCCACCGAAGCGGGTTAGCTAAATTTTGACGCTCGTACCAACTTTATTCGTGTTCCTATTTGAACCTCGATGCGTGGCTGTGGTCACACCGTTTGAGGAAAACCGGTTTAGTTAGTTGAGCTATTGACAATAAGATGTTGCACTCAGGTTAAATAGTGACAAAATCTTTAACAATACACGAGTGTGTGGTTTACAAGAATGAACACAAAACTATTTTATATAGCCCTCTACATACACATCATTTAAACTCGTACACATAGTTTAAAAGTTGACATTTTCCACTATGAAAAGTCCAAAAAAAGAACAACAGATATTTTGGTTGATAATTAGAGGGAAATTAAAGGTACAGTAGCCCCATGGCTTCTTTGGTGCTGACTGACAGCTCACAGCTGACAATTGACATCTTTAAAAAGTTATCAGACCAAATGACGTATCCCTACGCCGAACCAGATGATCTGTATAAACATGTGTTTAGCAGCTGTCACTTTAGACCATCAAAATTTAGGTATATACCTAAATGTTGTCTATCAGAAGTCAGCTGTGAGCTGTCAGTCAGCACCAAAGAAGCCACGGTGCTACTGTATTTGGTTTAGGAGCGTAGAATGTATCTTTGTGAATCTAATGATGTACTTTAATAGGAGGGATCACAACAAAAATTGTCCATCCAGTGGTGTCATAACCCCACTTGCTTTCTGGTGGCTATGAATACCCACTTGCTTTCTGGTGGCTATGAATACCCACTTGCTTTCTGGTGGTTTATGAATACCCACTTGCTTTCTGGTGGTTATGAATACACACTTGCTTTCTGGTGGTTACGAATACCCACTTGCTTTCTGGTGGTTATGAATTTCTGTTCGACTATTCTAGCGTCTCTTTCCTCCCACCTCTGTTTGGACGAGCGAACTAAATATCACAACATTGTAGAATGGCGGGTGTGTATCATTGTAGCGCTTTGTTACCGTGTCTTTCTACGCGTCAGGGCCTCGCGATGTGTTGACAAATGACGCACGCGCCGGTGTAGGTGACACCAGGGCGAAAACACCCGCCTCCTTCCAGAAAATGTACAGGCTCCGGCCCGGACAACGACCGATACGTCGTCCGACGTCAAATCACCCGCTTGCAGGGTCTATCGCGCTACTCTCGCAGTAGACTAGACTGCCGATGACGGGGAGATCGAGGTGCGAATATCGGCTGGGTGTATTAAGGGGGGTTTCTACAAAATTGTTTTCCATTCTCCCTCTTTTCCAAATGCGGGTACACTTATTCTAAATACAACCGTCTTAGTCCTTAAAAGCAATGGTATAACTAGTAGATAAGCGTATAGTCCGAACGGGTAGTAAGACACGGTGCTAAAGAAAACNTATAGTCCGAACGGGTAGTAAGACACGGTGCTAAAGAAAACTACTTGAATTAAGAGGGTTTGTGTAAAAAAAAAAAGGGGGTGACCTTGAAGAAGCGCATCCGTATAATCATGTGTGAGGACGAGAAAAACCTCAGCGGTAATCATTATACCGGGTCTCCGAATATCTCAATCGACAGTGACGAGTTCATTTTGAATATAACGGATTTAACCGCGTGTCGTATGGTCCGTTGGTTGTGCTCAATGTATTACGACCATCACATTTCGGATCGTTTTGAATACTCACCCAAGTTCTGTTATTCGCCAATGATGGTTGGTTGGGTAGGAAAGGGGGGGTGGGAGGAGAATCGTGCTCTCCGCTATCAATAATCGACAGTCGCCTGTCTTTAATTTGTTTTTTAAGTGATACAATACACGTAGGTTTAGTTGTGTGTATGTTGTTTTTTACAAGAAACGCGCAAAAAGTTGCGAATATACCCTACAGGTCAATTTTGATAGCAAGGAACTATTTTGACTGTTATAAAATATTTACTTTACATCCATTATTGTTTCTAGTGGCCTGGGTAAGTTTTTTATTCAAGCCATATATATGCCACTACAGGCTTGCTAGGCCTGAGGCACATCATCCATTCCCCGGGCCGTTAATTTATCTTTATTAAAGGGTAAACCCACATTTCAGCGATGACACATTTTTTAGGCCATGCAGGGAATAGAACCCGGGACCCTTAGTTCATTAGGTAGACACGCTACCGACTGATCTAAGGTATCGGAGGCCGTTACACTTTTAAATAAAATGATAGGTTTTATAAGAGTGCGTAGTTGCCAGATCGTATCCTTTAAAGCATGATTTATCATTTTATATAGGTGGTTATCAGACTTTACAAGCGTTGTTATTGGCGATTACTACAACCAGCGTACCCGCCTCGGTGGCGTAGTTGGCTAACGCGCTAGTCGTGCTGAGCTCGACTGCTGAGGACGGGGAGATCGAGGTTCGAATCTCGGTCGGGTGAACTGGGGGTGGTTTTTCCTAAATGGTTTTCCACTCTCCCTCCACGCAAATGCGGGTTCACTTCCTCTGATTCAACCTTCCCAGTTCCTAATCCATTAGCGTAATTAGTACTTAAAGCGTATAACCCGAACGGGTAGTAAGACGCGGTGCTAAATAATAATAATAATAATAATACAACCAGCGTAAGATTATCAGATCTCCCGTCACAATTGGATCGAGATTTTTTTAGTTTTGACGTTATATATATGAAAACTAATAAAACTGAGATACGATGTTAATTTTCATATTGTGCTGGGGGTCCGGGGTTCAATCCTCGGTCTCGGCACAGATTCATCTGATTACCAAACCCTTCCTTCACCTCTGACAAGACATCTTGTGATTGTGGGGAATGCCAGGCCTCCACCGTGGTTCGGATCCCACGTTAAACTCTAGGTCCTCCATTTCATCTCACAATCACCCTACCTTTACACATTAGCGTAAGTGCGTATAACCCGAAAGGTTAGTAAGACGCGGTGCTAATAACAATAATAATAATTTTCATATTTTGTAAAAGAAAAAAAATCTAATTTCGTGTAATTTATATTGCTGTCAGTAGGAGGAGGGGTTTAAACCCGTTAACAGAAGCTAATATTTTACGACGGCGACAAAGAGACTTGTCAACAATGTAATTATAGAAATAAAAGGACCACTTTGGCTTGTTAGATCGGGAGAGAAGATTTTAACAATGAGTTCACTATTATAAAATTGTCCACTAACTTGAAATATATTAAGGGTGGAAGCTTTTGATTTGGAATAATATTAAAGGGGAAGGAAAATCTACATCATTACAGCGTGATCTACATTTGTCACTGTTGATAAAGTCCGTTCATGATAGGTTTTTACCTGGATGACAGTTCGAAAATCATATGTTTAGGTTTTGGGTTGCCAACACTTGTAAAAGATCACTGTTTTGTTATAAATGTAAAGATCTTTAATTACCTGTTATATATTACATTTAAAATAACATAAACTTAAACTTTCTCATACTATTTAATTTTTTTTAATAATTTCTTTTTATCCAACTCGAAACAATATTTTAAACATAATTAAAAGTA